>CAJNDT010000216.1:139269-272713 GCA_905221615.1 Symbiodinium sp. CCMP2592 | reverse complement strand
CGGGCATAGCCCATGGCAACTGCAGAGGGTGTCCCGTGTGTGCTGCGGCACACCTGAGTGTGCCACAGCAGTGTGATGGCTCAGCATCGGCGCTAAAAAGCCGTTTGGGTAGGGCGGAAAGCATGAAGATGAGCAAGACAAAGTCTCGCGAAAGTCCGTCCTTGCATGGTCGTCCCTCCAAGGCCTTCGTATGCTCCAGTAGTTTCGATGTCAAACCCTCTCTACCTGCGAAACCCTGCTGTGCGGTTTGCGACACGCAACAAACAGTACATTTGTCAGTTATGAACCCCTTGCCTGCGTTCTGCTTTGAATGTGCTCGGTGATCGCAGTCTGTTCCGCGTTGGGCAACCCACCCTGCGCCGTGAAACTGATCGTCTCACGACGCTGCGCTTGAATAGTCGAATACACGAACCTCCGAGAATACAAATCCCTGGAACTCGCAGGAGTCGCATGACAACCGTGTTTCATCAAGGCAGCAACCTGTTCGGTGAACGCTTGTCGGAACATGTTCGCAAAAACATGAACAAGACATCGAAGCGCAGGATACAAAAATGACGCCGACTGTACCATTCCGGTCACCTTTCAAGGGACATTCTGCGCAGCACATTAGTTTGAATCCACAGGGCTGCGCAAACTACAAGTGCTGTACAGAAGCAGAAGCTTGGATCTGGATTAATCATTGACGCATACCGTTGCCATGAGAATCAAAGTTGCAGAACATTGAGGCCTCCCCTTCCTGCACACCGGCCAGTCTCGCCAAACTGGGCACCCCCAGCAAGCACGTTAGCGCATCGTCTTGCTGTCATGCACTGCCGATCATCGACAGGGCGTTGGCCACAAGGGTGCGATTCACAATGCTCTGTTGCCTCTTCGGGGCGGGCATTAGCCCATAGCAACTGCAGAGTGGTCCCGTGTGTGCTGCCCCACACCTGGCCAGCAGTGTGATGGCTCAGCATTGGCACCAAAGAGCCGTTTGGGTAGGGCGGAAAGGATGAAGATGAGCATGCACATCTGCAAACTGGCAACCTCAAAGACCTGAGTTGCCAGTGCAGCACTTTCTACCCAGTGGTGCTCGCCCCTAAGGACATTCAACGGGTCGAGACATGTCGAGACCTTCAAAAGCTCTTACCTTGAGAGGCCCGAGCTGTCGTTCGTATCGCTGGAGCACAGCGGCCTGCGAAGGGGGCTTGGGGGCTTCTGGCTTGGGTTGTCGCTACCGAGTGCGGCCCGCTTGCTCCGCTATGATTCTTCCAACGTCCTGGCTAGCTCGCAGATGGCAGACTCGGAATCACCTCGCTGCTATTTCGCACCTTCGGAACGGCCAGGGATGTTCTGTGTTCCTGGCCTTCAAATGGACACGATGTCGGTAGACCTTCCAAGCGGCACAGCACCGAGAACCCAGGCTCTGGTCTCGGAGCACCGCCGAATCTGGAAGCTGTACATTGCCAGGTAGTAATCGCACTTTGCGCGACTGGGGTCACTAGCGGCGCACGCTAGCCGAGGGAAGCATAAAGATCGGTCGGTCTTTCAAAGGGGTGGTGCTGTAATCTCACTGGAGCACTGATCAGCTTGACTACGTGCGGCGCCCTAAGCGTTGAAAGCAGCACGCAAAGCGCAATAAGTCTCGTGTTTGTACATTCGCGGTCAACGAACCTCTCGTGGACCCGTCGCTAGCAGGGTTAATGTAGATGGCAGGTTAAGGGATCCGACATGCACGCAAGTCATTCCGTGAACCTGAAGCGAGGCCGGCCCACGAGGGACTTGCAAGAAACCAGACCAACCTGTGCGTGATCCCACTTCTCCTTGGCCTGTGCATGAACTCCAGATTCCTCCCCTCTCACTTTCATCAAAGCCCAGGTCCTTGAAGTCGAGATGGCTGAGGCTTTCGAGCCCTTGCTACTCGAGGATTTTATGATGTGAAAGCCCGAAATGCTGAGTTGCAAGACAAACCCTGAACACAAAACATGCTCCAAGCCGTGGAAACGAGAGCACACTCGCCCAGCACAAGCAAAGCAGCACCTGGGTCTTGCTGAGGCGTTGTAAATTGAAATAATTCAAAGACGCGAGGAACCAACTCCGTCCGAGGTCACGTAATCAGACAACAAAGTACCGCAACCCTCTCAACCCATTCATGGAGCCCTTCTGCTCCATTTGTTTGAAGTCTGGGCCCCCGGAATTGCAGCCTAAAGCTATGCTCCTCGGAAGGAGGTGTTGCGTTCTTGGCACCTCAGCTAACAAGCGGCCTGCCAGCTGGGGCCTCACAGCTCATTGCAAACTCGGGGACTCGACGACGACGTGCTGCACCGACTGACAGAGGGTTGAGGATAAGGGTGTATTCAAGTACGTGTATTCTGTGCCGGCGATGCCCAGGAAGGAAGGCCGAAGCAGCAGCTAGCAAACCAATGCAGCACCCGAGGCTAGCAGACAGACGATCCTTGTCGGACCTGACCTCGGACCATCCCGTGGCAAGTGATGTGGTGCACGTAAGTGCCAACTCTTCAACGATGAGAGGACATAGCCAATACCCGTCTACTGCTACGGAGCCCAAATAACGGTCGCAAACAGAATTTCCAACTAACGAAGCCCGGCCTGGGCCTAGACTGAGAGCTGTCAGGGTCGTCTGCCTAAGGCCTCTCACTGCCTGTGACAGCTCGCTGCCCAAATCTCGCCTCAGCAAAGGCTCGACAGACATCTCTTCATATCTCGACAGTTTCAAGCGGCTGCGATGCATCTCGTTGCGTAAAGCCGATTCCATGCCTTGCATCGCAGTCCTCTCAGTATTCCTTAAAGTTGAATGCACGAGTCGCAGGTACGAGTACTGTTTCGGATCCAAGACAACCGGCTGATTCTCGGGAGCAATGTGTGTCGCACCCTATTCAAGAAGAACCTGTTGCTCCCAGCCGAAACGGTTCTATGGCCCTGGCGCCTACATGACAGGGACGATCAACGGCTCTTCCTCGTACTCCTGCCAGCCTTGAACCCTGGCAGACGAGTTTCAGAGATACACGCTGCTTCTTGGGCAGTGGTTTAGCAGCAAGCCCCCGGGAATTTGGAGCTGTGGGTCCAGATTCTGCCAAAACTGCGGGAACTTCCGAAACGTGTTTGATTGAAAAGCTCCTCCGGCCTCCCATCCAGACTCACGACGAGCCTCGAATGGTGCTCCTCGTCCTGGTCTGAAGTTGAAGCCTACTTGGTTCCGTTCCGTTCCGTTTCGGAGATAAATGTAAGGCGTAAGGTCCCAGATCATCAAGTCACTGTCAGCGGTTCAGCCTTCAAAAGACCCTTTCAGCCAAGGTCTAGGCGGACTTAAAATGCGGAAGCCAGGTGACCTACTGGGCCCGGCCCAGGTCAAAGGCTTCCTGGGCTTTGGCTGGGCCCGGGCGGCCCGGGCCTCTGGGAAAGGACACTCCGAAGCTTTGAGGTCACGCTGGTGCTTCTTGCGGTGGTACAGCTTCAGCCTGGCCAGGGCACAGCCGGTGCTTCATGTCGATCACGTGTGAACTGCACTCGGAAGGCTGAAGCCCTGTACCACGTAGATAGCGTAGACATGAGATCTGTGTGGGCTCCATGTGCCCCAGGCCCCCTGAATCTGACTCGGTCTGGACCTGCTTGCGAAGCAGGGCTGAGAAGCATCGATCTCCTCAAATGCGGCTGTTGACTTCTTTTCCCGGTTCCTGGTTGCTACGACTACAACTATCCTGATCAAGCATTGACGGTGGGGCAGCAGGTGGTGTGTTCCTTGGGAGTTCTCCTTTGGTGATCTGGGTTCACCTCCTCATAAGATTCTGTCTTTTAGCACCTTGTTCAGCAAGCCTACTCCAGGTCAGCCATTCTACCTGCTGAGCAACTCGACCTAAACCCATCTGAAAATCCCAGCCTCTATCCCAAATCATCACTATGGTGATCGTACATTCGGGCTCACGAGGATTAAGTTCTTTGCCATGCAGATAGAACAGAGTTCTTCCTCTTTGTTGATCAACATCTCGCTGGCACATCGACCTACCGGCCAAACCCCCCTGATCCTCAACCAAGCACTGAACCCGAAGCCGGCAAAATCTGCATCTCCAAGGCCCAAGTCCACAAGCAGTGCTGCAAGCGACCCCCCTGAAACTTCGGCCAAGAGAACCTCCAGGTTGTGGATGATGCCCTCCGAGTCAATACTACAGGTTCGCTCCAGGCGGTGCGACTCGGAGCAGTGCCTGGGCTGATCGTTGCATCCCCGCGCGAAAGCCGAACGGATAGAACACCAAGAGTCGTCAAAAAAAGCTCCAAACACAACAAAATCATCAAGGCCGTGTGGCAGCACGCCCTCCGAGTCCATGCTGCAGGTCCTTCGGCGGAGTGTGGAATGCGGATACAACGCGGATGCAGAGTTCAAACCCTCTGTGGCTTCTGCTACATCGCCTCAATTTCCAAGCCTTGCTCAGCTGCTAAGCCTTGCTCGAGTCCTTTCAAAGGGGATAGCTGGGCCGAAGTCCATGACGGGCGTGGTGGTCCCGGAGTTGTTCACATACACCTGCCCATGTCCCGTGGTCGACCGCTTTTTGTTCTACGGAGCTCGATGTACCGGCCGAGACAACTCAAACGGAGGTGCCAAACCGAATTCTCAAAGCCTTCACATAAGACATGCCACTATCCCGGATGCCAACCACCTAAGCCCCAGCATCGTTGCCATCCAATGCACCACGCACTCTCCCGAAAGTTGACGGCAGACAGGAAGCGAGAGGGCGAGAGACACAGAGAAGTACAACGCCTGCCAAAACAAACAGAATAGTCCCTGCATGCCAAGGAGCATCGTCCCAGTCCTCGTGCAGATGGTTGACGTGGCCGGTCGCTTCCACCTTGAACAGACTCTGTCTTTCGACGCGGCGCATAGACAGGAGAAGAGCCAGGAGAAGCCGAGAAGCCCAAGCCCGGGTGGAGTCTGTTGCCACCATCCGAGAACAACGGCAGGCTTTAGCGTCTAGTTAGATGGATGGATGGATGGATGGATGGATGGATAGACAGATTGATAATATAGTTCCACCTAAGCGTAAGGGCTGCACCAGGGGTCTCAATCTTGAGGGATGGGTAACATGCGATTGCAAGAAACCACCAGTCTGGCACCATATATCACTCCACGACATCTAAATCCCAAACCTGGTTTCGGCATGTTCAGCGTGTTGGACACACGTCCGCCTCACTCGGAAACCTTCCAAACTGTCGGAATCCCAGCCAGATCCTGCACCCCAAAAGACACGAGGGTGCTGCAGTCAACTCTTTTCAAACAAAAGGCCTGCCATCGCGAGTGCCTGGCACAGAAATACCGAAGCTCGCTGTCGGACTGCTGATGTTGGATCCAGCGCTCTTGGGGTGTCGGTGCTTGAGAACCAGACAGGCCTGCTGTGGGATGCCCGGGCAGCGGGTAAGGTCGCCGCTGAACGGCGAATCAGATCTCCCTCTCATTCGGCTTGTGGTTATATGGTTTTGGCTCCGGCGGAACGTTCAGGTTCTTGACTTTCAAGATACAGTACTGGCAGCCGTTTTCAAACTTGATTGCGGCCTTTACAAAGGCCCACGGACTGTTTGAAATTCCCATTTCGGGACATTTTCTTTTCGACTTTCCACTGGGAGGCTCCTATGGTCTCGGTGGACCTCAACCCTCGGTTTGCAACCTGGATCCAGAATCGGCCACACGCGACACCTGCCTCTTCTTGTGGAAGAGCTTCAGCCTGGTTGAGAGTGTTTGGAAAGCTTCAAACTATCTCCTAAGCTCGCCTTGCATGACTGGCCTTCGGAGTTTCTCAAACCAAGTGGCTCGAGGACGCACACTTGGCGACTAGAACCTTAGCCTTACAGTACGGCAGCTTGCGTGATGGCTCGGAAACCACTTTGCAGCCTGAGACCAAGCCCACAACTTTGATGTAAACCCCTGCCCCGCCCTGGCTCATAGTTCAAAGTGGGCGTGTAAAGCGAACTCTCCTGCCAAATCCTACGCTCCCTTTTCTTAGTTCGTGCGCACTTGGCCGTCCTAAGAGATTCGTAGAGATTGCAAGACCTCGAAGATGATCAAAAACCTTGTCATGATGTGAACCCTGTACCGCACCTCTCCCAGCAGTGGACGTCTGCAGGCGACTGTGGCGGCTTGAGACCGGCGATGTCGTGGACCTTTGAGGTTGAGACTTCCTTCTGCGAGTTTCGGTGAGTGGAGGAAGCTGTCTCCTGGCTTTCTGCGCCCCTTGCCGCCACCTCGAAACCCAGCTTTGACCCAAGGCAAGGCGCATGTCCCTCCAGGTCGATGCGGCAGACAGGCCTCGGAGGGCTGAACTATGCCTGATTGGCCCAGAATACGGTACATATATATATATATATATATATATATATACATATATATATATACATATACATATACATATACATATACATATACATATACATATACATATACATATACATATACATATACATATACATATACATATACATATACATATACATATACATATACATATACATAATACATACACATAATACATAATACATATACATAATACATAATACATAAACATATACATAATACATATACATATACATATACATATACATATACATATACATATACACACATAGACATAGACATAGACATCCCATTTTCGCCTGCTCGCACGAAGTGTCCCGCATGCCGGGTGCTTTGCACCGGCACCAAAGAAGAGTGGCCTGCAGGCCGGGCAGAGCCAGGGAACCAGGCCTAAACCGAAAGGGGCCCCGGGGACTAAACCACAACGAAGCATTAGGGTTCGGGGAGGAAACCACAGGCAAAGGCCGGCAGGGCACTATCAGAGCACCATTGGGCACGGTGGGTGGGGAGAAGAAGATGCTACGAGAAGTCGCGCTTCGCTCTGCTAGCATGGGAAAATATGCATCCCATTTTCGCCTGCTCGCACGAAGTGTCCCGCATGCCGGGTGCTTTGCACCGGCACCAAAGAAGAGTGGCCTGCAGGCCGGGCAGAGCCAGGGAACCAGGCCTAAACCGAAAGGGGCCCCGGGGACTAAACCACAACGAAGCATTAGGGTTCGGGGAGGAAACCACAGGCAAAGGCCGGCAGGGCACTATCAGAGCACCATTCCACTTCCAGTTTACTTGGCTCCGCCAATTCGCGATGACTTCAAGAAGAAGGCGCCGCGAGAAGGACGAGAGCACACGTATTCGCTCTCGTGACCAAGCAAGTAAGCGATGGAGCAGAAGCTGCGCCACCACTTCCTGAAGGTAAAACTCAACCGTCTTAGTTTTACTCCAACGACCCCTCCAAGCGACAAGAGGCAGGTCCTCCGTCTCAAGATATAAGAAAGTAGCACCGGAGCCCCGAAGAACCCCTGGAGTAGCGCCCTTCTCCGAGAGATGGCATGGCACGCCGAGGCGAGTCATGATGGAGTTCCACTGCCGTCTATAGACATGAGCCGCGAAAGAGACGGGCACCCAAAGGCAGGTCGAAGTAAAGCGCCTCAAGAAGGCGGAGCACGAGAGGGTCTTCCAGCCTAGCGTGCTGGCGGCGCGCGAACCGCTGCGTCTTAGGGCTGCGTATGTGCACGTATACGCAACTGGGTCCGGAGACAGGGCATCCTCAGGGAACACAAGATCTTGCCGGATCAATGGGATCATTTCGGCCGGGTGGAGCATACAGAGGAAACCCACACAGGTCAGAGCGGCCCAGTCGTACCAACCCCAACAGAGGGCCAGCGCAATGCCAGCTTGAAGAATCGGTTGGGAGATCAAAGGGCGGCACTCGCCCGGCTCAGCCAACTGCCACTTCCGGTCGATCTGCCAGGCCGGTGAAAGGTGCGACCGGTACTGAGGAAAGCGGTCTTGAACGGAAGTGATCGCGTAGACCAACAAGTAGCGTGGGAAGCCACTGGAGTATAAAGGTGAAGACCGAAAGCACGCAAGGCACAGGCCGCAGACTGCGAGGACGACATGGCAGCGTCGAAGCCCAGGCCGAACTCAACCGTAAGCCAAAGGATGAAAGCATCGAGCGCCTTCGTCATCTTGTGACGAGTGGAAGTAGCGAAACCGGACTGCAAGTCGAGACTGCCACGCGGAAGCCGGGAAGGAGGCCCGGGGTTGCGCTCGATGTCACCGGCCAACAGCAAGAGGAACCGCACCCAACGGCCGAGGACCTTAGGGACGGAGGCCGAACTGCAAACAAGGTCAAAGGGACGAGTGTCACCATTGACGAGCGCGGCGAGCCAGGCGGGGAACGCTTTCGAAGGGGCAGGAGGAGGCCTGTCACGAGAAGGACCGTCCGCTCTGTTAAGAGCTGAGTACACGTGAAGCCCGCAAGGGTAAAGTCCAGCACCCAAAAGGTAGGGAACCACAGACCTGAGCACACGACACAAAGCAGGGCTGGCAGACCGGCCCTTGGCGGCCGCGCCAAGAAGAACGCGGCTGTCGATGAGCCCGAGAAGGCGGCTGTGAGGAAGCCGCCGGGAGCACCACTTGATCCAGGTTTTGTAAGCACGGGCCTCAAGGATGTTGATGTGGCCCCCCTTACGAAACTTGTACCTCAAAAGCTCGCGGAAGTCGAGGCAGTCAGCCAGCTCGCTGATCCATTCAGGGTCGTCGTGAAAGAGCCTAGCAGTGAACCGTAAACCGCTAAGGTCGAACGGGAAAGGGCCTAAACCACTAAACCCAAGGGCGCTAAGGGTGTCCCGAGACGCAGCGATGGGCATCGGAGGAACGTATAACCAGAAGCGGCCAAAGCAGAGCCCGAAGCAATCCGGTGAGCAAGCGGAGCCGGATAAGCCGCACAGAAGCTGGATACCGACTGGCCAACCGCAGGTGAAGAACCGAAGACCGCAGAGGCAGACGGGTTGCAAGCGCGACAGAAAGCGTCGACAGAGGGCGCAGAAAAGGTGCCACGAACCGGGAAGTGCTTAGCTCCAGGAGGGCAGCCACAAGTATCACCGGAGGAGGCCAGCCGCAGAAGCCGCCAGGGCTTGTTGTGCAGGAAGAGCAAGGCCCGCTTGTAGGGGGCGCCAAAGTCACAGCAGAACAAGCGCGTGACAACGCCACCCAGAGCGACAAGGCCCCGAAAGCAGTGAAGCCGGAAGAGTAAACTCGCAGCAGGCTGTGACACGCTGAAGTAGACACCCGAGGAAGCAGCGAGGCAAAGGAGAAAGCACAAGCGACGGGCAAGGCGATTGTGAAGGCGAAGGAGACCCGAGCGACAGTGCGAAGCCGCCGCAGACGAACAGGAACGCAGGCGGCAGCGCCCACGAGGAACAAAGGACAGTGCTGGAGCCGAGACATGAAGGTTGAAAACGGCACCGCTCGTCAGCAGCCCCCGTAAATGATGAAAAACATCATCCGAAGCAAGGTCTTCGAAGCGCAAGCCAGCCAAGGAAAGGGAGTCAGGAACGCGGTGAAGGCCAAGGTTCAAGCAGGCATTGTCCCAGGTGGGGTCGATCGCGAACAGATACTTTCTTAGAAAGTGGCGGGCCCCGAAGTCGCAGGCCTCAGAGGCAATGGCTCAACACCGAAGTCGAAGGCTCCGGAAACGCCATCCCCAACATTCCGTGCAAAGTCAATCCCCGGATCATCTGAAAGCTCAAGCTCAGCGAGCAATGCGCTCGCGGGTTCAAGAAGCTTAGTGTAAAAACCCTTCTGTTCACCATGGCGCCAAAGTTCTTTGAGCACGGCCGGGGGCAGAGATGCCGCACACAGGCCTGCGCCAGTGGGAGAAGCGTCCATGCAGAAAAGCGTGCCGGGGTAATTGACACGAAGGTCGGTCTGCAGTAAGGGGCCCAAAGCGCACAAGCAGAAAAGCTCATTGATCGACCCGCGTTGCAAAGGCAGTACACTGTTTCGTGGATCCCGACGGGCGTCTTCGAAGACGGCCTGGAGCACAGCCAAAGCAGGCCTGCGAAACAGCAGCACATGAATCCACAAGCCGAGCACCGAAGACAAAAGGTCAGAAGAGCAGCAGCCTTTCCGAGCAATGGTCGCGGTGATGCGCATGAGCACGCCGATCCGATGCCGCGGGGCTGAAACAAGGCCCTGAATGCCGTCGGCGTCAGCTCCAAGAAAAACCCCTGTGGTGACGTTGCGCTGCCTTTTCTTAGGATGTTGAACCAAGCCCACAGCAGGATAAGCCCGTTCAGCGCCCTCGAAGATGGCTGTGTCCCGAAGCCCTGCAGAGCCCTTCAATTGGGCGCGTGAGCACACTTGAGCAGTCAGGTGATCATCTATCGAAAGGAATTCGAGGCACGAAGTTCGCGGCACCGGGCGGCGATAAGCGACATATTCATGCGGTCGCATACACCCTCCAAGCGAGCCTAGCACATTAAAATGTGACTGCTGTGCGAATTCTACCGCATGACAATCTCCCATCGCTAGTGTGCCTAGGGAAAGGTAGCAAGGCTGGTTGTGCTCGATAGGATCATACACGCTGAACTGCTGAAGTTCGGAAGGATCAAAGGCAACTCCCAAAGTATTCCTCTGAGCTCGTGCCTGCGACACCGAGAACGTATAATACATTTCGGAAAGGTCGTCACAATTGAACCTAAGTACATGATCCCCTGAAGGCAAGTGGGCAGAGGTCAGCAACACCCCCGGGGCAAGGAGCTTAGTGAACTTACTGAGGCCCTGGGTTCGGGAGTTAGCCACAACCGGGTTGAGGATGAACCTATCAAAGGAAGAATCCTTGGCAACCCCGAAGCAACCCACCGTTTCATGGAACGGGACAGAGGTACAAGGAACAAGCCGAAGGGCCTGGAAGGCGTCCCATTTCGCAGCCAAGCGCAGCAGTTCGGCCCGAGAGCAGTGCACCTGTGCTCGCGGAAGCCGGGGCCAGAGCGACTCAGGCAAACGAAGGGCATTGGGATCTAAGTAAACCCGTCGGGTGGTGGCATCCGAGAAGAAAGGCATCGGATTGAAAGACGGAGGCAGCGTCCACTTGATTCGATCGGCAACCACCTTCTTGCAACTGGCCCCGGAACCCAAAGAACAAACCCCAAGCGAACCCGAAGCAGGGCGAGGAGCCGCCTCTCCGCGCGTAGTGGCCTGAGAGGGATCATCTTGGGAGGACGGCGGGTCCTTAGGGAAGGGCCGGGGCCTAGTGTACGTGTCCCAGTCAGCATGCAACGCAGAAACAAATTGGTTCAGCATGCGGTCCACATCCGAAGCGGGAGCTAAGTCACACTGCGGCAGTTCCAAGGCCAAGCCGAACAAGAGATCGAATTTTTCAGAGCTGCGACCCAAGGTTGAAGATGCGAAGCGCCCCGCACGCAAGAAATGCAAGCAGTGCCGCTCCAAAGTATCAAGAACGCCGCGCTGGCTTTCGGTCAAGGCGGTGCCGACGCAAGCGCGGTCGGGCGGTCGACTAGGGCAACCCAAGGCAAGCCAGTTAAGGCACCCTATCTGAATGCGAACCAGCTCCCAGGCTACACTAAAAACCTTAGCCCGCCGGCGGCGTCTGGGCCCCAGGGTGCATTGTGCATGAGCCGTCCATCGAGCCCAGGCGGGCATCGGAACAGGCCACAGATCGCCTGAGCAATTGTCAGGCACAGCTGTGCAGGCAGGAGCGCGAAGAGAAGCCCGAAGGAAGGACCCCAAGCAACACCTAGCACTCCAAAGGTAACCTAAAAAACTAGACCCAGCTAACGAAACAAGTCTCGCTCAAGGGCAGTTTGCGATCAGGCGGGAAGGGGCCTAAAGGGGGAGAGGCATTGGTATCAGCAGCTCCCATCGGCTCAGCCCGCGGACCGGCGGGGTCAGCCCCGGCCGGGTCAAAAGAAAGCGACTCTGAATTCAAAGGCACGCCGGTGGCGGCTATAGACGGGCCGAGCTCCGCTCGACCGGTCTCACATGCAGTCCTCTCAGAAGTTAGCTGTCCCCTCCTCCGGGCGTCTTTCGAGGACGCCGCGGCGGCTTCGTTGAGGGAGCGGCATCCGCGTCGCCCTCGTCCTTCTGCTGTCCCCCGCCGGCCTGAGACGCCATGCGCGAACCGATCCAGTCCAGCTCCTTGAGGTATGCGATGTTGGCGCTGGCCCACAGCGATGGACACATTTTCGAGAAGGGCTTCAGCCCCTGCCTTTTCCGGACCATCGTCGTCCAGGTAGGTTCCGGCAGGCCCCCAAGCAACCAAGCGAGCTGGGTTCGCCCGCCTTCGGTGGCGGCCTGGTCGACGAAAAGGGCCAGCCTGGTGAACCATGATTCCATCTCGTGGTTCTGCGACCGGCGTGCTGCCTCCCAAGCGTGGCCAGCAAAAAGTCCCCACTAAAGCGAGCGTTCGGAAGTCGCCCACTGGACTCCGTCGTTCGAAGTAGGTGCGAAGCAAACTCGCCGGCGGATCCTCCACAGACTCGCCCAGTTCCATCGCCGCCAGCCTCCGTATCTGGGCCGACACCTGAGGGTGATCCTCCAGAAGCCGAACGTAAGCATCCCTCGCGGCGCTTCCTTTGGCACTCAAGCTGCCACGGTGCTCCAGCTGCCTCTTGTAAGCGGGCCAAGTCGCCAGGAGTCAGCCCAGTGCCGCCTGCCTCGGGGAACAAGTCGCGAGCGCTTCGCCGGGTCTGCGCGCCAGTGGCCCGAGCAGAGCGAGCACCAGCAGCAGGTGGAGGCTGCGTCTGCGCCGCCAGTTCCAAAGCCGCGACCTGGGCCCGGAGCCGGGCCAGTTCGGCGTCGGGTCCCTCGCCCTCGTCCTCTGCCTTGTTGGCCTCGTGCTCCGCCTGTTCCGCAGCAGTAGCATACTCTCCCATGGACTCCTGAAGCTCGGGCTCGCCCATCGCGCTTGCAATCCATACCTCGGCGGCTTCCAAGGCAGCCTCCAAAACAGGCCGCACCACGGTGGAGCCTGACATGATGGAGAGCAGTTGCAAAGGAGAGCTGCGCATCGCCGTCCCTCGCCTGAAGAGCCCAAGCCAAGCCCAAGGTATATCTGCAAGCAGCAAAGTGACATCGCCGACTGGGCGCCGACGTGGCGTCTCGCAGGCAATGGCAGCTTCTGTGGAATACAGCTGGGCATCCGGGGTGCTCAAAGACAACGTTGCCAGAAGCTCCGAAACTTGTTCCAGATTCGGAAGGGCGACCATAAAGCCGCCAGCCCGGCGCCGCAGAAGGAAGGCAGTGATGCGCACAGTCGGGTTGGTGTCGTCGTCGACCAAGTACACAAGGGGCAGCGGGCGACCCGGAGGGGCGCCAGTCAGGAGCTGAGCGATCTCCTCCCGATTCATAGTTCCAGCGGCCATTCCGTTCCAGATCCTTGCACAAAAGCCTCCGCCTCAGCTCGTGAAGGGAAGCCGTGGCAGACGATCGAGCGGTTCAGCCGCCCCTGGCGGTCCTGCGGGCAGTGCTGGCGGAAGACCGCGAAGCTTTCACAATAGAAGCCTGCCGGTCGGGAAGGACAAGCCAGCACAATGTACACCCGATTTCGGGTGCCCAGAGGAGGGCTGCTGTCCTGATAGTCCCGGAGACCTCGAAGCACACGTCCTGCAGAGATCCCAGCCCGAATGGCCCGGCCAATCCGCGCTTCCGAAGACCAAGTGCCGGAAAAAGTCGCCGAACCAAAGCTCGGCCGGCCCCAAGGTTCAATGCAGCGAGCTCCTCAGGGGTGCGGGCAGCAATGAAAGCCTCGTCGGTGGAGCGCGCAGCCGCCGCTCGAGGAGCAGGTGCTCCCCCAGCAAGGGGTCCAGAAGTAGCAACGGCCTGGGAGCCTGAAGTGTCGTCCCCTTCCACGAGAACGAAGGAGTCAACAGAAGGAGTAGGAGATCCAGAGTCGCCCCGCTGTTCAGTGATAGAAATGCGGAGCCGACCGAGTCGAAGAGTAAGTTGCTCAAGGAGCCCCGGCCACTCATTCACGATATTCCCTCAACCTTTGACTCAAATGCACCCCCGCCCTAGCAGGAGGGCCCGGTGCCAAGTCCAGCCAGGCTGCGAAGAACCGCAGCGCCCAGGAACAGGTTCGTCGAGCCGCCGCCGAGAGCAGCAAAGAAGTGCAAAGGGAGCCGAGGATGCAACCGAAGCAGCAGAAAAAGATGCTCAAGCCCAAGGCAGTCCAGACCGAAAGGGAGCTATTGCAGGAACCGCTCCAGAACCTAAGCTCCCTGGCGACTTCGGGCAGGGCAGCCCACATTCGAGAAGAAGATGCTACGAGAAGTCGCGCTTCGCTCTGCTAGCATGGGATAATATGCATAGACATAGACATAGACATAGACATAGACATAGACATAAACATAGACATATACATATACATATACATGTACATGTACATGTACATGTACATGTACATGTACATGTACATGTACATATACATATACATATACATACATATATATATATATATATGTATAGAGGGAGAGAGAGAGAGAGAGAGAGAGAGAGAGAGAGAGAGAGAGAGAGAGAGAGAGAGAGAGAGAGAGAGAGAGAGAGAGAGAGAGAGAGAGAGGAGAGAGGAGAGAGAGAGAGAGAGAGAGAGAGAGAGAGAGAGAGAGAGAGAGAGAGAGAGAGAGAGAGAGAGAGAGAGAGAGAGAGAGAGAGGGGAGAGAGAGGGAGGAGGGCATAGGGAGGTGAGAGAGGGATAGAGTAGAGAGGGAGAGAGGAGAGAGGGAGAGAGGGAGAGAGGGAGAGAGGGATAGATTTATATAGTGATAGTACGGAGAGACTGTGAGAGACTGAGATAGTTAGAGAGTTAAGAGTGAGCGGTATGGTATAATTAGGTAAGAGGGAAGGAGGGAGAGATGGAAGAGAGGGAAGAGGGAGAGAACGGAGAGAACGGATAGACCGGAGAGACGGGAGAGACGGAGAGACTGATTAGAAGAGATACGGAGAACGGAGAGACGGAGAGACTGAGAGACTGGAGACGGAGAGACGGAGAGACGGAGAGACAGAGAGACGGAGAGACGGAGAGACAGAGAAACAAAGAGACACAGAGACAGAGAGACGGATAGACAGGGAGACGCAGAAACAGAAAGACAGAGAGACAGAGAGACGTGGAGACGGAGAGACAGAGAGACAGAGAGACAGAGAGAGCGCGAGAGAGAGAGAGAGAGAGAGAGCCACAGAGAAAGCGAGAGATGACTAGAGATGCTCGAGGGAGGGAAGGATGGAGGAGGGGGAAGTATAGGTTAGCGACAGAGGGAGAGAGCAGGGATTCGACTGGTTCCCTGCCGTTGTAGGTCCAGGGCGGATGCAGCGGTGCAGTGCTCGCCATGTGAACCGGGGTCCTTGGGCTTTCCGGCCGTGCGTGAAGTTGATTCGAGATATGCCAAGGCCTACTCAACCCTACTTGCATCTTAGATAAACAGCGCGCTCCCCAAAGCCCAAAAGTCCAAAGTTCTCTAGAACATCAACTCATCCGAGAGGCGTGGGAGGCGTGGGCAAGACCCAGCTCACAAAGCCTCAAATGGCCAGTGCTAGGTCCCATGATCATCATGTTTGAGATTCTTCTTAGGCTGCACTGCCAGCCTGCTCTTGAGTCGGAGTTTACTGCATGACTCCTGTGATCGGAGAACTTTGGACCTACATGCCTTGATGAAATCTTCCAATTCACAAGGCCCCACTTCCGATTCCCCGAGGACACCTTCACTTTGCACCTCCGAGCTTCCCTGCCGTTCGGATGCGCGCAGGCGACCGGGAAGTCGGGTGCCGGCGACCTCTTCTGGAGCCAACCCACGGCCACTCTGAGCTGAAGATCGGGCCCCCAAAGCGCACCTCCGCCGCTGCTTCTTGCGGTAGAGACGGCGAAGCCTTCCGCACAGCACGGTCTGTACACAGTGACGAAGTGACCCCTTGACATGTCGGATGTTTGGGGAACTCCGATGACTGTTTGGAGACCACATTGGCGCTTCCTCGCAAGCTCATGAATCTGCGGCCTCTGTGCCAGTGGGCCTCGTGTGGCAGCGACCCGGCACGTCATGCCAGTGTCCTGCACGATTCCTGGTGGATCAAAGGAAAAAAGCCTCCTCTATGTCCTATGCTCGTTTTGTTGTAGTGCTCTTTAAGGCTCCAGCTTGAAACCCAAACCCCGCTGCGCTCCGGGCCCTCAAACCCATCGCAGCCAAGAGGCCCTCTGCATCCACGATGAACAACGCCTTCTCCTGCCGTCGGAGTGGTCTTTCAAGCCAGCCGAGGGGACTTAGGCCCTCGTAAACCTAAGGCCTTGCTGAAATCTGCAGTTCTGTCGCAGGATGCTTCGAAAGAAGGAGAAGGGTGCTTACAATGCACAGAGACTTGCGACATACTGCAGACCATGCAACAAGGCAGGTGGTAACACCTCCAATCTACTTCGAACCATCGCGAATAGCCTCGCATGCGTTCTACCGGCAAGGTAAGTATGTGACTGCTTTCCTTCCATTCGACGCGGCATGCGGCTCTTTCTTTTCCTGGCACCCCCTTCTTAGAGAAATTGCGAGGCGTCGAGTGCCAGGCCCGGAACATCATCATGTTTGGCAAGCAATATCAGGCTCTTGCTTTGTTTACAAGGTGTGCAGAGGATTGCGATGCAGCTTCTGAGCAAAGAATCAGAACACTCAGACAAAGCCCTGTACTTCTAGGCTTCGCAACCTCAGGAGAGCTGACGGGCTCGGTTTTACCAATTTCAATCGCAAGCTGATAATGCTTGGGAGGTTCTGCTGGCCCAGCACGTGGAACATTGAAAACAAAGGGTGAGACCGACAAGCCGATACACGCCTACGGCGAACGGACCTGGGCTTGCAGCATGCGGCCTGCGCCAGTCATTGCGGGCATTCTTTCGCTGCCAAGCGCTAAGGAATAACAGATCTTGGACTGCATGCCTCAGAACGGCTTCACAATACACTCAAGGGCACCTGTCTTGGACCCATTCGCAACACTCAGCAGGTTCCACCGTGAACCCTTGCATAAGAAAGCCTAACCCCACAAAATGTTGAGCCCTCCCTCATTGTGAAAGACAACGCCCTTCAAAAACACACGTCAAGCCTCGCTCGCGGCAGACCAAACTCTACATACATACCTACCTGCCTGCCTGCCTACCTACCGAAGGGCGTACAAATAAACACACGCACACGCGCACACACACACACGCGCGCGCGCACATGCGTGCATGCATGCACAAGTACATATGTAAAGGTATGTACACCTCTCTACATTCATATGTATATACATATATATGTATATACACATCCCAGTAAGTATGAGAAACCCATGTGTGTATACACATATATATATAAGCATGCACACACACGTACATATGCATACACATACACATACACACACATACGTACACGTACAAATGATAGGCAAGCGCACAGGCATACACATACACGTACACACATACACAAACACACACACACATACATAAATACCCACACATACATACACACACATACACACACATACACACACACACATACACACACATACACACACACACACACACCTACACACCTGCACAGCTACACACCTACACGCATACACGCATACACGCCTGCACAGCTACACACCTACATGCATGCACGCAGACACACCTACATGCATGCACGCAGACACACCTACATGCATACACGCATACACGCAAACATGCATACACACATACACACATACCACACACACACACACACACACTGATGGATTCGGCCAAGAGTACGAGTGCAAGAGGAAAAAGAGAGGCATGTTGTTCATGTTGCAAAAGTTTGTCAGATTGTGGCAACCGTACAACTTGTTTGTTGTCAAATCAACCACCAAAAGTGGCAACTGAAAAACTCTCTAATCTTGGCACAGGGGCCTTCTAATCTTGCTGGCTCAGGGGCCTCAGCTGTGTTGTGCAGGTACACAACAGAGCGTCCTCTGTCGCATCAGCATCTCTTAGCAGCCTCTTCGTTGGGCAGGCACTGCTAAAGATGTCCTGCCCCCCTGCAACAGTTGATTTAGTAAATGTCCAATGCCGGATTGTGTTGAAAAGCGAAATTGCAAACAGTGTAGGAGTGACCCTCTGCTCCCATGTGCTAGGGAGGTTCACACACACACAGCCCCAATGGGGCGTACATGCTTCAAGTGGAGTGAAAGGTCTAATGCGCGGCAATAGGAGTGAATGGCGCACTTTTCTCGCTGTCATTAGCGGTCGGGTGATTGTCGTATTTCCTGATCCGAACAGGTTCTAACAAAAAGCACCGGCATCAACGTGGCTAATGTGGTGACTGAATCCCAATCATGTAGTCGTCGACGGTTTTGTTCGAAGAAGAAAGCTGGGATTTTAGGGGTTCTGCCAGTAATCTCCTTGATGCGGTAGGAGAAGATCTTGCGAGCTTGGAGAACGTTGTCGCCCAGACAAAGTACCACGTGTAAGAACATGTGCTTGTCTCTGGTGATGCGGTCGGGTGGAATTTCAACAGTCATCCGAAAACATTGTCCTGCCATGGAGTACCATGGAAGGCCGGCCTCGGCAGCCTTGCGCTTTGTCATATTTTTGCTGCTACCAACCGACAAAAGCTTGAACAAGGAATGCAAATCAACATGGACATGATGTGTGCTCTGGCAAAACAACAAAGTGGTGTCGTCCTGACACTCGCATGCGCGGGCTTTTTTGTCACGCTTAGCGGATCTTGCAGCCCTAATCCGTCCTGAGAATTAGGGTCCAACAGCGAGTTTGTTGGGACAGTCACTCATGATCTTGAAATGGCATCGACACCTAAAACCTGCACGTACCAGCATTTTTGCACAAGCGGTTTTGGACCGCTTGTGCTGTATAGTAGGATGCACAATATCGTAAGGTGCAATCGAGTCAGAAGACCAAGGATCTCGAGATGGAGACCGGTGTGCGTCCTCAGCCATGTGTGACGTTGCCGTAGGTGACGCTGATGATGTTGAATGCGAAGAGCGTGTCCTCTTTCGTCTTGTAGTATGTGGATGTTGGCGTCGTTGCTGTGTTGTGGATTGGGATGGTGGTGAGGTGTTGCGTGTTTTCTTTGTTTTCATGACTGTTTTGTCCTTTTTGTCTTTGTTGTCTTTCTTCTTTTTTGTCTTCGTTGTGTGCTTTGTTTTTTGCTTGTGTGTGTGACTGACTGCGTGGGAGGATGTGGTGGTGTCATCCTTCCTCAGGAAGGCATCAATCTCTTCGGATCCCCATAGGCTGCTGTCGTCGTCCTCGTCCATCTGTGTGCGATCCTAAATATGTTTCAGCAACTGTAGTTCTGAGAAATGGCTGCGGAGTCACAACTGCATTGAGGCATGTGCATACGCTGATCTTCAGAAGAGAGAGAGAGGTATGCAGAGACATCAATTGAGCGACCTCGCCGACCGGCATGAACTTTCAACATGATGCTCTTAATGTTGAACCTCATCAGGAATGATGGAGTTCGCAGCACAGCTTTGCTGTGTGGTTGTTGACTGCCGGAGGCAGCAAATGTGCATCTAATTGTCAACTCAGCAATGTTGCTCATGGAGTTCTTGACCGCTTTCTCTTGTTGGATGTAGGAGTTGATGTAGTGGAAACTGGCTCCTTTTGGGTAGGAGTCGTTGATGTCGGACGCTGATCAGATTGCTCCGAATGCTTTCGTATCCACTCTTGAGATGCGATAAAGTACTCACGCCACCATGAAGAGCCGTTAGTGGCCCAGTGCCATCTCCATTGTGATGCCGTGGGAGATCGCGATCTGGTGCGTTGTTCCATGGTGCTAACACAACTGGTTGTTTTGCAAAATGCTGCGGGAAAGAGTGTATCAATCGCTGCATACAAACACATGTGAAGTGAGTGCACTGACTGTCACACTTGGCAAAAACAACAGTCGTTGTTTTCACCGTCCGCTGCAAAGCACCCAATGGTGGTATGAACCTGGTTGATCACCTATTGTTGCGAAGCTTCGAGTCGTTCCACTCGTTGCTTTAGCTCTGTGATCTGCCGGGTTGTTTGCAGAATAAACTCGGCTAATTGGTCGCGTAGAGCCTCGTCACTGAATGTGGAAGGTTCACTTCCGGTTTCGGACTCATAGTCCCGATGCTGTGTCAAAATCTCCATGAGGGCCTCGGAGAGAGCTTCACGTCGTGCCTCATCGACGGGTGGCGAATCTGTAGTCGCTGTGTTTGTCGGAAGAGATGCTTCGCTCATGGCTCGATGTCGGGATTCCAATAGGTGTCACTCTGAGGCAAAACTTCAGAAGGCAAAGTTATGGTGTGTGTCTGAAAGCAACATGTGTTGAAATGCGAGAAGTATGCACTACCTGGCACTTTTTATACCGGCTTGCCTTAGCAGCATATTCACGACCAGTCAGGCGCGTTTTGCCTGATGAGGCTTTCGAGTACGTCGAGCTGCTGTTTGCACGAGGCGAGGATCGCCGTGGTAGCCTCGTGTTGAGTGGTCAACACCGTTGTAGCCTGTTGTATCAGGCGCTCGCGTTTGGCATTCGATTCAAGCAACGAATTGTGAAACTGCGTTATTGCTGCCATAATCTCAGTCGATGAATCCGGATCAGGGTGATGCGGAGGTGGAAATGGCGGGGTCGCCTGTGCAGCCACTGCTGCGTCCTGCTGTTCTTCCGGATCTTGGTGTTGCTCTTGGTAATCTTGGAAATCTTCGTCTTCTGCAACACGTAGGAACTGAGAGCGCAAAAGCGCCGGCTGTTGATTGTGGCTGCCAACCGCAGGTTGCTCGTTGCGGCGTCTGCTATGCTGGGAGATGGATGGCCGAGGACGGCCGCTCAGCGCTTTGTGGCTCGGCTGCAATCTGCCAGTCATGGCACTTTTATACATGATGATGCCTCAGTTAAACCCTGTAAATGGCTGCGGGAAGCACTGTGTTGATACAAGGTGGCTCTCATGTTGCAAAGTTGCATGGCTCTGGACACACGCACGGCAACTTGGCACAGTGTTTTGCTTACAGCTGTTGATCAGTATAGCCGGCAGCGATGTAGAGATCGCGCATGGCTCGGATGGCTGATGTGGCCTCGCTGCATGGTGTTGTCACTCTGCGTACCATGCGTGTGCGGGCCTGAAAACTGCTGCGAAGTGTTGCTACAGAGGTGGCGGACTGTGGGTGTAAAATATCCGCCTTGTGCAAAGTGCATTGATGCGTAAGACTGCTGTGCTGAGGGTTTATGGCGAAACCCAGGAAAATGTTGGCCGGTTCAGTTTCAAGCTGAACCGGTGGTTTGTAAAAAGATGCGTCAGTGAGCTGTGCAAAAGGAGGCAGTCGGGTCAGCTGTGCAGGTAAAAGAAGGACGCGATTGTCGACGTATCTGGTAGCAAAAAAGAAAGCTTGATCCTGCTTGTTGTGGTCTGGAAAATGCTTGTGGTTCGTGAAAAGTTGTTTGTATGTGTGGTGCCAGCACTGTTCTTCTACAGCAACCACGATGTTGCATAGGGCTGGGCTGCAGGGCGAGCCCATAGGTGCTCCGCGAAATTGCTCAATGAGTGATATACCGACAGTGAAATAGTTGAGTCGGAGCACTGCAATGATGAGTTGTGGTATGTGTTGTAATTGTATGCAAAGTTTGTTGCCGGAGGAGGCTTCTTGCTGCTTTTGTCTGCTTTTGCCCCTGTGGACTCGATGTGTGGGGTCTTTCTGTGAGTGGTCAATGAAGAATTTGGAAGAGTGTAGTGGGTTCTTCTCTCTGTACCATCGAACCATGATGCTGTACGCTGACAGAAACCGGCTCTGATCGACGGATGTAAAGAAGCCAGCCAAATCCTGATTGTACAGGATGTAATCTGTTGAGTCGTGTAGTTTCCTGCGCTGATGCAGGAAGAGCGCTGTTTGTTTGAGCTGTGTTATCCCGTCTCCTTGGTGAAAGGAGTTTGGACATGCTTGAAGGGTCATCAGCTGCAGTACGTCTGCTAAGGCTTCCCACAATTTCCTGCCCATAGTGTCGATGAACGCCACTATAGGACGGCCTTTCGTGAATTGCTTCTTTCTTTTCGGTAAAATGTAGGCGCGTGGGATGCGTCCCCATTGTGGAAAAGCCCATGTGTAAGCTGGTAGAAGACTGCGGATGTCTGTGTAGACATCAAAGTGGTGTTGTAGAGGTTGGTGCTGCGAGATCCGAAAGATCTCCTTGTCTAAAAAAGTGTTGTGTATGGCAATGTGATATAGTGTTGGGCAGTACCACGTGAGTCGGTTCGGGAAGTGATCTTCGCAATGGATGATGCCCGATGGTATTTTGTGTTGGACTTGCTTGATCATCTTGACCTGTAGTATGTTGTGTTGGCTGCAGTGTGTGTTGTGTTGTGGTATTTGTTCAGATACAAACTGCTTTGCAGTTTGATGGTTGTAAGGCAGTCCATAGTGTCGGTGCCATGTGCGTATGGCTCGGTATAATTGTGAGGCCAACTGTGTGGGTTTCTGAAGGCAATTGCTTTTGCCGGAGTATGCCAAAAATTGATGTTGTGGTTGTAGTTCTGCAAGTTGGATAGCAATGTGATTGTGGAAAATGTGTTCCTGGGGAACTTGTGAGTGTAGTGGTGAGCATGTACAGGGTGGTGGTGAATCGGGTTGCCATGTGGTGTGGGCATCGCGCCAATTGTGTAGAAGTTGTTGCATGGGTGGGTGTTTCTTGTAGACAGGTTTTGTGCTGGGGAGATGGAATGGTGGAATGTGTTGTTTGTTGCTTGTTAACCTAGAGCGCAAAAATTGTCGTAGTTGTTGGGTGAAGGTGGGGTGTAGGAGTGGCTGTAGGTAAATGGGTTTTGTGACAGGAGGTGGTTTAAGTCGTCGCTTCTTAAAGACGGTGTTGAGAGCTTTGTGAGCGTGTCTGCGGTCGCGTCGTGGTAAGTTGTTTGAGAGTTTATGTAAAGCGTAAACTGTGGCTGCTGGTGTATCTGAGCGAAGCAGTTGTTTTGTTGTGTCGAATCTGGTGCGAGTGTTGGAAGTAAGATGTGAGACTGTGGTCCATGCCTGTTTTCTGGTATTGAATAAGGTGGAGTTGGTGAAGCTTCGAATGGAGTGGTGTAGTTTGCCTCGGCGCTGCTTCGCCCATAAGGTGGCTGTGCCGTTGTGCTTGTTGTTGGCTGCTTTTGTGAAGCCGGAAAAAGCTCCTTTCATGTGTGAGGTGATGCAAGGAAAGTTGAGCTTGGATTGGTGGTGTTGTATGAGAGTGTTCTCCGTGGCTTCTAATTGCTCGGTGGGTATGTTGGCTTGTAGTACAATTGGTGTGTATTGGTGGTAGCATTTGTGTTTATGCCACCATCGTAAAGAAAGTTCGGCTTGTACAATCTTGTGTTGTTGAAGTTGCTTGAATTTTCGATTGCGTGTGCCCTCTCGTTGTGTGAGAGAGTGACTTGTGCTGCCGATGTAGAAAAAAAAAAAAAAAGGTTGTTGTGTGGTGACTCTGCAGTATACCACCTGTGGCTGACGAAAGAAAGAGAGTGTGTACGATGGAAAAGAAATGTTTGAGTGTGCAAACAGTCTCTGTAGGTTGGGGAAATGTCCTTCCTCATGTTTGAGGTAGAAATGTTGTGTGCGAAGTAACAGAGTCAGGCCTTGAAGCCAGAGTATGATTTGATGGAATTGTGTGGAGACTGGTTCTGCCAAAGGTGCGACGAATTGTAGGATGGATCTGCCCTGATCCAGAATGCGTGTGATGTTCTTGAATTGTTTTTGTCGGAAAATTGTTGTGTGATCTAGTGTCTGTCGGTGTTGAATCAAGTACTGCCTGAGTCACTCTGTCATCTGACTGATGATGGCGACAAGTTTGCTCAGTGCTGGGGAGCCAAATTTGTCGATGGCTTTGGGTGGGACACCCCAAGCGACTGCAGCGGTCTGCAGTGTCTGCTCTTGTGAGTTGCTGAGTGAAGGGAATTCCGAAGCAACAATGTCAAGGTACTTTTTTACCTGTGTTTTTTTGTTTGTCGCTGATGCCTTTGATGGCACCAAACCATCTGGTGATGCCGGATTCGGAGTGAACGCCAGTGAAATGATCTTGAAACCAAACACTGGCTTTTGTAGGCTGCTGAAAGATGCGCTGGGAATCCATTTTGGGATCGAGGGGTGCCGCCTTCGTTGGTGTAAGAGTTGACTGCTTCTGTCGCTTGGCGCCCAGAGTGGAGCGTCCCGGAAAGTGCATACCTGTGGTGGATGACGATGCTGGGGAAGCATGTAACGGGTTGTTGTCTTGTTCTGCAGCGGTTGTGGTGAAAGGGGAGAGGCCATCAGTGGTAGGCCTGGTGTCGGTGTGTGTAGAGTCATCGATGGTAGCACGGTTTTGTCCACGAGTGGTTGTGGTGGGGGAAATCTCAATTGTGGAAAGTGAGAGAGGTGGTGGAGAGGGCGTGTTGATGGGAGTGCTGGGTGCGGTGGTTCGTTTTGGTTTCTTTGGTGCTGGTGTGCTGGGTGCCTCATTGTGTGCATCCGGAGCACGGAGAGTTTCAATTGTCTCCAGTGCTGTGGAAAGTCGTGCTTCCAGGTCGGTGATGCGATGTGCCGCCATAGTGTCTGCCTCTGTCGGCTGCGAAGGTTGAAGTGGGAGATGAGGTTGTGATTTGCTGGATTGTAGTGGTGTTGGAGATTCGGTGGGTTGCGATTGTGTGTTGTCTGTGTCAGATTTGACATCTTGCTTGTCCTTTTTGTTGCCAGGCAAACAAAAAAAGGACAAGCAAGATGTCAAATCTGACACAGACAACACACAATCGCAACCCACCGAATCTCCAACACCACTACAATCCAGCAAATCACAACCTCATCTCCCACTTCAACCTTCGCAGCCGACAGAGGCAGACATTATGGCGGCACATCGCATCAGCGACCTGGAAGCACGACTTTCCACAGCACTGGAGACAATTGAAACTCTCCGTGCTCCGGATGCACACAATGAGGCACCCAGCACACCAGCACCAAAGAAACCAAAACGAACCACCGCACCCAGCACTCCCATCAACACACCCTCTCCACCACCTCTCTCACTTTCCACAATTGAGATTTCCCCCACCACAACCACTCGTGGACAAAAACGTGCTACCATCGATGACTCTACACACACCGACACCAGGCCTACCACTGATGGCCTCTCCCCTTTCACCACAACCGCTGCAGAACAAGACAACAACCCGTTACATGCTTCCCCAGCATCGTCATCCACCACAGGTATGCACTTTCCGGGACGCTCCACTCTGGGCGCCAAGCGACAGAAGCAGTCAACTCTTACACCAACGAAGGCGGCACCCCTCGATCCCAAGATGGATCCCCAGCGCATCTTTCAGCAGCCTACAAAAGCCAGTGTTTGGTTTCAAGATCATTTCACTGGTGTTCACTCCGAATCCGGCATCACCAGATGGTTTGGTGCCATCAAAGGCATCAGCGACAAACAAAAAACACAGGTAAAAAAGTACCTTGACATTGTTGCTTCGGAATTCCCTTCACTCAGCAACTCACAAGAGCAGACACTGCAGACCGCTGCAGTCGCCTGGGGTGTCCCACCCAAAGCCATCGACAAATTTGGCTCCCCAGCACTGATCAAACTTGTCGCCATCATCAGTCAGATGACAGAGTGACTCCGGCAGTACTTGATTCAACACCGACAGACACTAGATCACACAACAATTTTCCGACAAAAACAATTCAAGAACATCACACGCATTCTGGATCAGGGCAGATCCATCCTACAATTCGTCGCACCTTTGGCAGAACCAGTCTCCACACAATTCCATCAAATCATACTCTGGCTTCAAGGCCTGACTCTGTTACTTCGCACACAACATTTCTACCTCAAACATGAGGCAGGACATTTCTCCAACCTACAGAGACTGTTTGCACACTCAAACATTTCTTTTCCATCGTACACACTCTCTTTCTTTCGTCAGCCACAGGTGGTATACTGCAGAGTCACCACACAACAACCTTTTCGTGGCTACGTCTACATCGGCTGCACAAGTCACTCTCTCACACAACGAGAGGGCACACGCAATCGAAAATTCAAGCAACTTCAACAACACAAGATTGTACAAGCCGAACTTTCCTTACGATGGTGGCATAAACACAAATGCTACCACCAATACACACCAATTGTACTACAAGCCAACATACCCACCGAGCAATTAGAAGCCACGGAGAACACTCTCATACAACACCACCAATCCAAGCTCAACTTTCCTTACATCACCTCACACATGAAAGGAGCTTTTTCCGGCTTCACAAAAGCAGCCAACAACAAGCACAACGGCACAGCCACCTTATGGGCGAAGCAGCGCCGAGGCAAACTACACCACTCCATTCGAAGCTTCACCAACTCCACCTTATTCAATACCAGAAAACAGGCATGGACCACAGTCTCACATCTTACTTCCAACACTCGCACCAGATTCGACACAACAAAACAACTGCTTCGCTCAGACACACCAGCAGCCACAGTTTACGCTTTACACAAACTCTCAAACAACTTACCACGACGCGACCGCAGACACGCTCAAAAAGCGCTCAACACCGTCTTCAAGAAACGACGACTTAAACCACCTCCTGTCACAAAACCCATTTACCTACAGCCACTCTTACACCCCCCCTTCACCCAACAACTACGACAATTTTTGCGTTCTCGGTTAACAAGCAACAAACAACACATTCCACCATTCCATCTCCCCAGCACAAAACCTGTCTACAAGAAACACCCACCCATGCAACAACTTCTACACAATTGGCGCGATGCCCACACCACATGGCAACCCGATTCACCACCACCCTGTACATGCTCACCACTACACTCACAAGTTCCCCAGGAACACATTTTCCACAATCACATTGCTATCCAACTTGCAGAACTACAACCACAACATCAATTTTTGGCATACTCCGGCAAAAGCAATTGCCTTCAGAAACCCACACAGTTGGCCTCCCAATTATGCCGAGCCATACGCACATGGCATCGACACTATGGACTGCCTTACAACCATCAAACTGCAAAGCAGTTTGTATCTGAACAAATACCACAACACAACACACACTGCAGCCAACACAACATACTACAGGTCAAGATGATCAAGCAAGTCCAACACAAAATACCATCGGGCATCATCCATTGCGAAGATCACTTCCCGAACCGACTCACGTGGTACTGCCCAGCACTATATCACATTGCCATACACAACACTTTTTTAGACAAGGAGATCTTTCGGATCTCGCAGCACCAACCTCTACAACACCACTTTGATGTCTACACAGACATCCACAGTCTTCTACCAGCTTACACATGGGCTTTTCCACAATGGGGACGCATCCCACGCGCCTACATTTTACTGAAAAGAAAGAAGCAATTCACGAAAGGCCGTCCTATAGTGGCGTTCATCGACACTATGGGCAGGAAATTGCG
The DNA here is from genome assembly GCA_905221615.1 of Symbiodinium sp. CCMP2592. Taxonomy (NCBI): domain Eukaryota; class Dinophyceae; order Suessiales; family Symbiodiniaceae; genus Symbiodinium; species Symbiodinium sp. CCMP2592. The sequence goes on along the minus strand of CAJNDT010000216.1, from coordinate 245,479 downwards.
GGAAGCCTTAGCAGACGTACTGCAGCTGATGACCCTTCAAGCATGTCCAAACTCCTTTCACCAAGGAGACGGGATAACACAGCTCAAACAAACAGCGCTCTTCCTGCATCAGCGCAGGAAACTACACGATTCAACAGATTACATCCTGTACAATCAGGATTTGGCTGGCTTCTTTACATCCGTCGATCAGAGCCGGTTTCTGTCAGCGTACAGCATCATGGTTCGATGGTACAGAGAGAAGAACCCACTACACTCTTCCAAATTCTTCATTGACCACTCACAGAAAGACCCCACACATCGAGTCCACAGGGGCAAAAGCAGACAAAAGAAGCAAGAAGCCTCCTCCGGCAACAAACTTTGCATACAATTACAACACATACCACAACTCATCATTGCAGTGCTCCGACTCAACTATTTCACTGTCGGTACATCACTCATTGACCAATTTCGCGGTGCACCTATGGGCTCGCCCTGCAGCCCAGCCCTATGCAACATCGTGGTTGCTGTCGAAGAACAGTGTTGGCACCACACATACAAACAACTTTTCACGAACCACAAGCATTTTCCAGACCACAACAAGCAGGATCAAGCTTTCTTTTTTGCTACCAGATACGTCGACAACCGCGTCCTTCTTTTACCTGCACAGCTGACCCGACTGCCTCCTTTTGCACAGCTCACTGACGCATCTTTTTACAAACCACCGGTTCAGCTTGAAACTGAACCGGCCAACATTTTCCTGGGTTTCGCCATAAACCCTCAGCACAGCAGTCTTACGCATCAATGCACTTTGCACAAGGCGGATATTTTACACCCACAGTCCGCCACCTCTGTAGCAACACTTCGCAGCAGTTTTCAGGCCCGCACACGCATGGTACGCAGAGTGACAACACCATGCAGCGAGGCCACATCAGCCATCCGAGCCATGCGCGATCTCTACATCGCTGCCGACTATACTGATCAACAGCTGTAAGCAAAACACTGTGCCAAGTTGCCGTGCGTGTGTCCAGAGCCATGCAACTTTGCAACATGAGAGCCGCCTTGTATGAACACAGTGCTTCCCGCAGCCATTTACAGGGTTTAACTGAGGCATCATCATGTATAAAAGTGCCATGACTGGCAGATTGCAGCCGAGCCACAAAGCGCTGAGCGGCCGTCCTCGGCCATCCATCTCCAAGCATAGCAGACGCCGCAACGAGCAACCTGCGGTTGGCAGCCACAATCAACAGCCGGCGCTTTTGCGCTCTCAGTTCCTACGTGTTGCAGAAGACGAAGATTTCCAAGATTACCAAGAGCAACACCAAGATCCGGAAGAACAGCAGGACGCAGCAGTGGCTGCACCGGCGACCCCGCCATTTCCACCTCCGCATCATTCTGATCCGGATTCATCGACTGAGATTATGGCAGCAATAACGCAGTTTCACAATTCGTTGCTTGAATCGAATGCCAAACTCGAGCGCCTGATACAACAGGCTACAACGGTGTTGACCACTCAACACGAGGCTACCACGGCGATCCTCGCCTCGTGCAAACAGCAGCTCGACGTACTCGAAAGCCTCATCAGGCAAAACGCGCCTGACTGGTCGTGAATATGCTGCTAAGGCAAGCCGGTATAAAAAGTGCCAGGTAGTGCATACGTCTCGCATTTCAACACATGTTGCTTTCAGACACACACCATAACTTTGCCTTCTGAAGTTTTGCCTCAGAGTGACACCTATTGGAATCCCGACATCGAGCCATGAGCGAAGCATCTCTTCCGACAAACACAGCGACTACAGATTCGCCACCCGTCGATGAGGCACGACGTGAAGCCCTCTCCGCGGCCCTCATGGAGATTTTGACACAGCATCGGGACTATGAGTCTGAAACCGGAAGTGAACCTTCCACATTCAATGACGAGGCTCTACGCGACCAATTAGCCGAGTTTATTCTGCAAACAACCCGGCAGATCACAGAGCTAAAGCAACGAGTGGAACGACTCGAAGCTTCGCAACAATAGGTGATCAACCATGTTCATACCACCATTGGGTGCTTTGCAGCGGACGGTGAAAACAACGACTGTTGTTTTTGCCAAGTGTGACAGTCAGTGCACTCACTTCACATGTGTTTGTATGCAGCGATTGATACACTCTTTCCCGCAGCATTTTGCAAAACAACCAGTTGTGTTAGCACCATGGAACAACGCACCAGATCGCGATCTCCCACGGCATCACAATGGAGATGGCACTGGGCCACTAACGGCTCTTCATGGTGGCGTGAGTACTTTATCGCATCTCAAGAGTGGATACGAAAGCATTCGGAGCAATCTGATCAGCGTCCGACATCAACGACTCCTACCCAAAAGGAGCCAGTTTCCACTACATCAACTCCTACATCCAACAAGAGAAAGCGGTCAAGAACTCCATGAGCAACATTGCTGAGTTGACAATTAGATGCACATTTGCTGCCTCCGGCAGTCAACAACCACACAGCAAAGCTGTGCTGCGAACTCCATCATTCCTGATGAGGTTCAACATTAAGAGCATCATGTTGAAAGTTCATGCCGGTCGGCGAGGTTGCTCAATTGATGTCTCTGCATACCTCTCTCTCTCTTCTGAAGATCAGCGTATGCACATGCCTCAATGCAGTTGTGACTCCGCAGCCATTTCTCAGAACTACAGTTGCTGAAACATATTTAGGATCGCACACAGATGGACGAGGACGACGACAGCAGCCTATGGGGATCCGAAGAGATTGATGCCTTCCTGAGGAAGGATGACACCACCACATCCTCCCATGCAGTCAGTCACACACACAAGCAAAAAACAAAGCACACAACGAGGACAAAAAAGAAGAAAGACAACAAAGACAAAAAGGACAAAACAGTCATGAAAACAAAGAAAACACGCAACACCTCACCACCATCCCAATCCACAACACAGCAACGACGCCAACATCCACATACTACAAGACGAAAGAGGACACGCTCTTCGCATTCAACATCATCAGCGTCACCTACGGCAACGTCACACATGGCTGAGGACGCACACCGGTCTCCATCTCGAGATCCTTGGTCTTCTGACTCGATTGCACCTTACGATATTGTGCATCCTACTATTCAGCACAAGCGGTCCAAAACCGCTTGTGCAAAAATGCTGGTACGTGCAGGTTTTAGGTGTCGATGCCATTTCAAGATCATGAGTGACTGTCCCAACAAACTCGCTGTTGGACCCTAATTCTCAGGACGGATTAGGGCTGCAAGATCCGCTAAGCGTGACAAAAAGCCTGCGCATGCGAGTGTCAGGACGACACCACTTTGTTGTTTTGCCAGAGCACACATCATGTCCATGTTGATTTGCATTCCTTGTTCAAGCTTTTGTCGGTTGGTAGCAGCACAAATATGACAAAGCGAAAGGCTGCCGAGGCCGGCCTTCCATGGTACTCCATGGCAGGACAATGTTTTCGGATGACTGTTGAAATTCCACCCGACCGCATCACCAGAGACAAGCACATGTTCTTACACGTGGTGCTTTGTCTGGGTGACAACGTTCTCCAAGCTCGCAAGATCTTCTCCTACCGCATCAAGGAGATCACCGGCAGAACTCCTAAAATCCCAGCTTTCTTCTTCGAACAAAACCGTCGACGACTACATGATTGGGATTCAGTCACCACATTAGCCACGTTGATGCCGGTGCTTTTTGTTAGAACCTGTTCGGATCAGGAAATACGACAATCACCCGATCGCTATTGACAGCGAGAAAAGTGCGCCATTCACTCCTATTGCCGCGCATCAGACCTTTCACTCTACTTGAAGCATGTACGCCCCATTGGGGCTGTGTGTGTGTGAACCTCCCTAGCACATGGGAGCAGAGGGTCACTCCTACACTGTTTGCAATTTCGCTTTTCAACACAATCCGGCATTGGACATTTACTAAATCAACTGTTGCAGGGGGGCAGGACATCTTTAGCAGCGCCTGCCCAACGAAGAGGCTGCTAAGAGATGCTGATGCGACAGAGGACGCTCTGTTGTGTACCTGCAAAACACAGCTGAGGCCCCTGAGCCAGCAAGATTAGAAGGCCCCTGTGCCAAGATTAGAGAGTTTTCAGTTGCCACTTTTGGTGGTTGATTTGACAACAAACAAGTTGTACGGTTGCCACAACTGACAAACTTTTGCAACATGAACAACATGCCTCTCTTTTTCCTCTTGCACTCGTACTCTTGGCCGAATCCATCAGTGTGTGTGTGTGTGTGTGTGTGTGTGTGTGTGTGTGTGTGTGTGTGTGTGTGTGTGTGTGTGTGTGTGTGTGTGTGTGTGTGTGTGTGTGTGTGTGTGTGTGTGTGGTGTGTGTGTGTGTGTGTGTGTGTGTGTGTGTGTGTGTGTGTGTGTGTGTGTGTGTGTGTGTGTGTGTGTGTGTGTGTGTGTGTGTGTGTGTGTGTGTGTGTGTGTGTGTGTGTGGTGTGTGTGGTGTGTGTGTTGGTGTGTGTGTGTGGTGTGTGTGTTGGTGTGTGTGTGTGTGTGTGTGTGTGTGTGTGTGTGTGTGTGTGTGTGTGTGTGTGTGTGTGTGTGTGATTGTGTGATTGTGTGATTGTGTGATTGTGTGTGTGTGTGCTGGTTGTGTGTTGGTGTTGGTTGTGTGGTGGTGTTGGTTGTGTGTTGGTGTTGGTTGTGTGTTGGTGTTGGTTGTGTGTTGTGTGTTGTGTGTTGTGTGTTGTGTGTTGTGTGTTGTGTGTTGTGTGTTGTGTGTTGTGTGTTGTGTGTTGTGTGTGGTGTGGTCGTGCGGGTGTGTGCTTCTCCGGCCTCGGGCGCCGAGTCGTCTGGGCGTGGCTGAACTGCATCTGCTTGCTCAGGCGGACTGGCCTCCAGCTCTCAGGTCGGGCGAAGAGGCAAAGGAACACACTTTCCGTGGATTGCGTTGTTCTGCAAGCATTGTCAAAGCTGGCGAGAGAAACTTGTGCGAACCATTGTGCCTGGAGATCAGTACTGAAGGGATTCGTGCCGGACTCCTTCACAAAGTCAGAGACCACATGCACATACAAATCAATCTATGGGCTCACCACTACAAGAGCTCTGTCACAAGAAGCTCCCTGCTGTTGAAGGGCTGTTCCCTTCTTCACCGGCCCCGAAGTTGATTTGTGCGTTTTTGGTTTGTTGGTGATTGCTCTTTGGGCCCTGTCCTGTGGCAAGCTATTGGGTGTTTCTGCGGCAGAATACTGAGCATTTGCAATTTCTGCGGTCTTTGCTGCAGCAAGCTAGTGGGGAATCGCGAATTCCCTTGCTGTGTGTAGATTTGCCTCCAAAAAGTTTCCAAAACTTATGGAAATGCAAAAGCAAGCTATTACTATTTGTATCCCAAAACCATCGAAATCCAACGACTTCCATCAACACTGAATCCATGAAAGTGCTTCTGAAATTTCAACCGTGCTTGCAAAAGAACCATGGCATCCATTGACCTTCATGAAATTCACTGGAAATATGAGGACGCTCTAAGAATCTGAATTCCATCCGAATCCAAACTCAACAGGAATGCAGGAACATGGCTGTCAAACGCTCCTCAACACTTCCTAACATTGCATTCAAAGCCCTCCAACTCCATTGAATCTCATCTAGATCAATGCAAACCCATGAAAAAGCAACTAGAACATCATCCGCCGAGGCCACAGGCCCAGGCGTTTTGGTGGTTACCTCAGGTACCCTCCACCTAATCCTCCTCCCTCCAGCCCAAATGTTTGGTGACACCCTGTTTTTGCGCTCGTTTGCCACCCCCTTGCCCGGCCTCCCCTCATTTTCTTTGATTTGCGGGCCTACCCGCCCCCTCCCAGGCCTCCTCCCCCCTCTTTTTTTCCTCCACCCGTCCCCCCCTCCCCCCCTCCCCCCTCCCCCCCCTCTCCCCCCCCTCCCCCCCCTCCCCCCTTTCTCCCCGCCCTCGTTTCGTCTTCCTCGCCCCCGCTTTGGCTTTTGCGTCAATCCACTGCCTGTCTGGTTTAGGGTTTAGGGTTTAGGGTTTAGGGTTTAGGGTTTAGGGTTTGGGTTTAGGGTTTAGGGTTTAGGGTTTAGGGTTTAGGGTGACCAGAAGGTATACAATAAGCCGGGACCCTCGCCCTGCCACTACAGAGCCGAGGCGGGCGGCGTAGCGTTAAAATTACAGCTGTAGGCAGCAACCTGCATACTGTACTGCAATGGCTCTGCATCTGCACAGGTATTCAAGAACATTAATATCCGTCCGGTAGAAACCCACGAGGATGCAACTGAAAACCTATGTGAGTCCTAGTAAATTTCTATTCGCCGAAAACATTAACCTCCACATCCAACTCGTTGGAAATCGATTGAAATCGGTTCAAAGGCTGCGAAAACTCTGTTAAACGAGTCTTCTACACCCCTGGAGCTCCTTGAAGTTCTACGACACTTCTATTAAACACAATAGAAAGCCGTGGAATTCCATCAACAACACTGCAGGTTCCAGCAGAAGACTATTAATATCCTAACACTGGAGCCCAATGTGTTAGAAGCTTCATGGCATTTTGCATGTCCCTGGATTTTGAGATGCTCAGTTGGCCAGACTTGTTCTTGAATGCATTGAGTAGAATTGAATGGATTTCGATGGTTTGGGGACTATGTTCAAACGATGGAACCTCCACGGATCCGTATGATCCCATCAAAATCAACCGCCATGGAAAGTATTACTACACTCCCATTACAGCTCTGATCGAAACCATCCTATTCAACTTCTGGGAAAGAAAGCACCAGATTGTTACACATCCTTTTTTCAGAATATCGCCTTCCCGAAGTGCTGGTGAAGATACTAGCAAGAATCAGCCAGATATGTTGAAAGGCATTGGTGCTGCAACCCACCAAGCCGTCAAGAGGTATCACAGAGCTTGAGATTCATGCTATGGACGTCGAGAACCACTCGTGCTCCACCTGGCTTCCCTGAACTTTTGTCCTCGTCGGCTGCAGATGCAAACGGATTTGCCATGGCATCGCTGAGGAGACGCACTGCTCCATGAAATCTTTAGGCGGTTTTCCTACTTCGTTCTGTCCCTGGTCGCCCAAGGAAACCGGCAAACCAGTGCTACACGGTCACTAATGAGAAGCTCAGTCGCCTGTGTTGCTATTTCCTCTCATTGCTGGCTAATTTGTCACTGCATCGTCACTGCATCATGGACTGTGCTGTCCAGCCTGCTTTGCCGAAGTGACAGGGCAGGTTCCCAGAGAAGCATGGGCTGCAGGCTTTGCATCTTCGCCTTTGGTATCGGATGATTTAGGGAGAATGGATGTCTCCGATGGTGAAGCCTGCCGAGCTTCAACGCTGTTTTCCACGCATGCGACATCCACATCCTCTTGTCTGCCGAGCTTGCCCCGGCATAGCGGACGACTGGACATCCAGGGGAGCTCGGGGAAGCTAGCCCACTTTCTCCACCAGAACCTTCACTGCACCGGCGCAAAGGAGTGCAGGAAGGGACATAAGAGACGAAGAAGCACAAGACCAGGACACGGCCCTGCAAACAAGGAGCCGCGTCAGTGCCACGAGTTTGACTCCTGCAAGTAACGCTCACATCATTCCATAGAAAACAACAGCGAGCCTAGGCCCTAGACTTTCGCAGGCCGCGTGCCTGGTCACGACCCGGCGCTTCGCCTCGGAGGCTCCCCAAGCGCGCTGCTCAAAACGCCCAAGGGCGCTGCCCGCCGCACGGAGGCGCACGGAGGCGCACGCTTCGCTCTGCAAGTCTCTCTGCAGTCAGCGGGCGGGCGGCGCGTCCGCAACAAAGTCGGGATCTTCTTCCTCGTCGTCCTGCAGAGAAACTATGTCAGGAACGGTGCTTGACGGCAGGCACGAACAGATCATATCGTCATGTCGTGAGGGAAGCCTCCATGTCTGGGTCGACGTCGTTTTCTCGATGCTTGACTACAGAGGCGAGGTATGCCAAGAGAGCGCTGGCATCTGCACCTCACGTGCATGACAAACTTGAGGGAAGAGCAGGGCACCGATCACCGAAGCCGACTGCAGCAGTGCCCAGCAGTGCGGAGGAGCAGTGCGGGGCCTGCCAGATTGCTGAAGACCGTGGGCTTCTTGTCGTTGTAGCGATGGATGATCAGCTCCCCTCCACGTGGCCCAGAGTTGGAGCCAGCTTCTGCGTCCAAGATGTCCTCCGAGGTGCCCGGAGCCCACGTTGCGAGGCCCCCAGAGTTGTTCGTCCCCTCCCCACCGTGCCTCCGTGGGCAAGAAGGTGGCGGGCTTGGGCAAGAAGCACAAGCCCGCTGCGAGTGGATACAGGACACCTTCCTCGGATGAGCCAAGGTTGGGTATAGGCCGCTACAGGCCGCTAGAGGCCACAGGCCTGCAAGGTAAAGTCCGCTCTCTCACTGCTTGCCAGCGGCCTCCACACCCCTCCAGGCCTGGACTGCCTCCAAGACGCAGGTCGTAGGCTCAGGCGACAGAGCCTCTCAAAAGGACAACCCGAAACCAAACCCTGTTCCTCGCAAGGATGCCTTGTCAGCGCCTATCATGGCTTCCAAGAATCTGGACAGCACCTGAACAGGATGCTCAAGCCCTCAACCTGAGCCCTGAGCCTGGCACCTTCCTCTTGCAGGTCGCACCAGATACTCGGACTTCTCTTCTGCTGCTGTCAGAGCCTCGCACAGAAGCCGAAACTCTGTCTTCAGACATCTTCAGACCCCGTGTCTTCCCGAAGAACATCTTTCCTTGCCTTCAGGACGGCGGCGCAGCGCTCGTGGTCGCGCGCCTGCTCCCCAGTTCCGGACTGAAGCGCCGGCGGGCACGGCGGAGCCTCGCAAAAAACTCAGGGCTGCGGGTCCTTGCTGCATTTGAGGCGACGGAGCCGCATCGACGGGTCTTCCCTGATTTCGAGCGATGGTTTAAAAGTTCCAACGACTCGTGATCGACTGCTTGTTGCATGAAGGAGCGTCATGTGTTTTCCCAAACCATGCGCAGTCGCGAAAATGGCCCAACGAAGCGGCCTGTGTAGTGCGATGATGGCAAATGCGATGTGGTTTCCACAACGGCCATAACTGTGCCCACGTAGTGACAGCAGGAGCAGGCTGGAAAGACACCCTAAACATGTCGTGGACGTATGTACAATGAAGGTCCTCGAGTCCAGCAGATCGATTACGAGTCACCTGATGAGCCCAACGCACTCGACACACACACACACACTCAGTTTGAATTTTCCATAGAGCCCAGAAGAATCATCGAATCATGAATGGGGTCTCAAAGTTTCCTTGGTAACCAAGGCCAGCAATTCACTTCCAGATGGCACGTTCCGAAAGATTTCCGTCTACTTGGCATCCTCGAGCACGGACTTTATTGGCAATTGGGGGTTTGTCCACCGCTCAGCTGAGACCGGACTCCGTGCGCCTTTGTGCCACTGGCCTTCAAGGCCACACACTGATACCTGGTGTGCGAAAAGGGGGGCGATGCACCGACTTCGCTTCCGAGTCTGAGTCTTCGGCTCTTGCTTACCCACCAGGAGTGGCTGGGAGAGAACGAGAACCAGCCTGGCGGAGAAAATGGCGCGGCGCGCACCGATGCGGGGCCGGGCGAGGCGCCGGACCAGTAGTTCTTGGCGACGGTACCGGCTTTCCGGTTGGTCTCCAAGCAAGGCAACTTCAGGAAGTAGCGAACTGCCTGGTCACAGTGTCGCTTTGAATGCCCAACACAAAGGTCTCAGCTTCAGCGGCGAACGTCCCAGGCTATAGGGCCAAGCCTGAAGGCAACTCAAGACACTCAAGACACTGTCTTCTCTCTCTCTCTCTCTCTCTCTCGATCTCGGCCCGTTGCGGAGTCTTTCCACCGAAGGTCAGGCCGGAGGAGGTAAAGAGCATGTCATATCTGCCCCTGAAACAGACCAAAAGGCACCGGACGAAGGGCAAAGAGCAGGTTTGAGGGCTTCAAGGCTTCAGCAAAGAGCGCTCAGGCCCTGAATCTTTTTAAGCACCATCCTCCGTCCGGCCTTGGTGCGGCCAAGGACGTCCCCGGGAAGGTTGCCAGCACCTCCCGCCACTCCCAAGTCCCGAACAAGGCAAAGTCTTGTTGAAGGGCCAAAGGCGCGTCACAACGGATTCAGGTCTGAACTACTGGAATTGGCGCAGTTTGCAAGAGCAGCTCTGAAGGCCCTTACAGGAAGTTGAGCCCAACCCCTTCCCAAGAGTAAATCGCAGGCCGACCAACTGCGCCTCTGCCGGCAAGACATCTTTTGGAGCCTCCTTGCTCAAACACTTGATCGTCTGCTGCAACAACCTCCGTGAAGTTCTACCGGGCGTTCGGCAATCGTTTCAGGGACGATTCAAGCTGGGGTCCCAGCGAGCTTGCTGCAGCTCGGTCCCCTGAGAGCTTGGCCTTCAAAAACCGGCTCAAGGTGCTTCTGGCCGCCGGGCAGGCCCTTTCCGTGCCTCCAGCAGCCCTGCCAGCTTTTCTGCATCTCGCTCCGCAACGGCAGCCTCCATGGCTCAAAGGCTCGCCTCTGCAGGGTCTTGGGCTCAGGGCTGTGGGCTCTGGGTGAGATTCTGCGAATGGGGGGTTGGAGTTGGGGTCGGGGCGGTCCGGTCAGTTGAAGTACTGAACAGCTGGCATTGTTCATCATATTTCTTCCATCTGCGGAGCCAAGACCATCAGTACCGGTGGAATTTGCAGCGGGCAAAACAGAGAGCAATGACCCTAAAGCTGCGGCCAGTGTCCGTCTCCTTTTCCATTTTGTCCCGTCGCCGCGGCCGGCCTCTGGGCCATCCTTCTTCAGACGTCCCCAGGTTTGCGAGCACGTGACATGCTATTTCGTCGATGGCAGATGTTTCCGAGTTGCCAAAATATTCCAACAAAGACGGGCACTGAGTAACCTCCCATCCTTCAGCAAAGGAAACAAGTGCGCTATGAAGGTGAAACGTTGCGCAATGGCGACGGACTGCCCTGCGACCGCTTCGCAAAGCTCAGAAAGAGGCAGAGTGCTCAGATCCGCGGTCCGCCACCACGCGGAGTGGAGAGATGCACGGGAGGCAGAACGGATCGACCTCCCCGCAATCCCTAGTCAGCAGGATACCGTTCTTTCTTCGAAGATCTCCCACTGTGAGAAGAAGTCTTGTAACGACCTGCTATGAGTTTTGAGTCAACGTCGGGTGACATCGCTTTGAGCCCTGCAGCCTTTGCTTCCAGGCTGCCCATGTGCAGACGGCGTCACGCGGTCCTGGCCAATTTCTTCTGGCAATTTCTTCAGAAGCTCATGCAATCCGTGGATTTGTCTGATACAAGATGCACGAGTTGCCAGCAGATTCCGGCATGGTGGGCCCGACATCTCGGACGTCTATGCTTTCTGGAAATTCGTTCTTCCGTCTTCAAGTCCCAGCATACCCTCCCATGCATCTTCCATCCTTGAGTGGCGGCCCAAGGCAGATGACCTGCAAAGCCGAATTAAATGCCCCGGCATGTCCCAACAGTCTACGAACAACATTCCGACCTGCAAGAATTACACCTCTGTTCCGTACAACGTCTTTTCTGCGCCAGATTGTAGCTACCAGTGTTTGCGAGAAAGAGAGAAGCAACGATTCTTAGATAGGCATGTCGATAAGAGAGCTGGAAACCTCTTTGCCTATGTGGACCAATGCCAATGTATCTACACGTACACTGCTTCCATGCATGCATAAAATCATATGGATCTGTTGGTCGCATGCTCAGTGGCACTGACTTTGTGTTCCTTCTGTGCGTCCTGGACAAATTCGGCTGGATACGCCACCATTTGTGTTTGTAGTCTTAACGTGAAGAGACGTCTTTGTTCGACAGAAAGACAGGAACCGCAGCACCACAGCACAACGAAAAACAACAACGACGACAACGACAAGGACTCTCTCGCAGCTCCCGAAGTCTGTGCACCCGGCGCCCGCTTGTCTCGAAGGTTTCTGCCAAGGTGTCCTGGAGACATGCGGGCCCTCCGAAGCCACTAAACCGGGGGAAAAGGCCGTGGCACAGCGCACTTGAGGCCCTTTGAGGCCATGGCTTCAGCGACTCGTACGGAGTCATCCACGGCCTTCTCAGGGCAAGGCTTAACTTCACCGTTATTCGCAAAATCGATGTCCATCCTGGCAGAGTGCACCGGCTGCACGCGGGCCAGGGGCGACCTGCCAAGGCCACCGCGGGCAGGTCGAAGCCTTGTCGCCCACAGGCTCGGCCTTTTGGGAACGTCGAGTCCTGGCGTCGCGATCGCCAACACGAGCCGTACGACGTACGAGTGTCTGCCGCAACAGGCAAGGAGGGGCCACGACTTGGGATGCTCGCAGGCTTCGGACTTTGGATCTCCTCTCCCCTGCCAGAAACTGCCAGTAAGTCACACAAACATGCCTTGCGCTCTGCCGAAACCCACCTGGTCGAAGGGGTCGCAGGATCTGCCGCCAGAGACGACGTGGACGTGGACGGATAGCCAGCATGCGCCTCGGTTCAAACCCTGAAGCACACAGGTCCATCGACTTTCCGCCAGTCGGGTGCCTCTTTGGAGCTTGTCGCGTCCTGGCACAGCAACTGACTTGCTTTGACGTCTGCAACAGAGCCAAGAACGGATCACATGCAAAGCCATGGTGGCCTGAGCAAAGGCCGCATTGCACAGCTTTGCAACCTGGAAGCAAACAGGCAGCACAGCTCAGCACAGCCTTTCAACTTGCCGTCCAGCACGATCACGCAACATCCACACTTCCAATCCTTGAACAACAAGCGAGCCTCAGCAGGAGCGACAGCGAAGGCCACCGAGCATTTGCCCAGTGCCTCCTCACTGCTGGTGCGATCCCAGACTGAGATCGTGTAGGTGCCTCATGGTGTTCCATCGGTACATTTTGGGTCTTGTTGGTCGGACAACATCGCTGGGGATGCGGCACCCCGCCACGTGCTCCATCAGAGGACAGCCTCTAATAATCCCAGTGTTCTCGTCGAACGAGATTTGTGGTGGCAGGCCTGCAACAAGCACTGTTACCTCCTAAGTGTAACTTTGTGACACAAGTTTGCCTGGAGCGATAGAGAAGCGCGGCTGCTGGGGCAGTGACTCACCTGCGGCGTCCATTGGACCCAGACCATCAGGCAATCCAGAGGACTTGAAGACATCGCTGCCGCGCAATCCAAGAAGCGCCGGTGGTGGTGCTTGTCGTCTTCTCCTCCCAGGCCTCGCATACTGCAAATTCCTTCACTTCCTGCAAGCTGTACGAAAAAGACCGTGCGTTGCGGTCAAGCTGCCGGGTACTGTGGCAGAGTGAAGGATAGAGCGCCTCCGATGCTTCCTTGGCTGCCCGGAGGCCACTTGGCGAACATGGCGACTTGCTCTCTCACAGTGCTTCGGAGAAGCCGCTTGGCCTGCAGGTGCGGCTGGAATTCGAGCTCTTCGAAAGCAGGCCACAGCGGCATCAATGTCGGGTACGTAATCCTTGCATCTGCACACGGTCAGAGAAAGCCCAGCCCAACTTAATGAGGAGAAGTGGGCATCTGCTTGAGGCCAGCAGCTCGACCTCACGCTGGAGTCGCTCGCTCCTGAAGCTGACACATCCGCGAGCCGCCAACAGCCAACAGCTAGAGCAGCTAGTAAATATTTCAGGTGCCCGTTCGGAAACTTGGTCTCGGCTTACAAACGCGCCGACCAGCTCTCGAAACCTCCTGCTGCAATCCAAGTAAGTGCCCCACGCCCTCAGCTTGGAATGGCTTGGAGAGGGCTCGTCGACATTGGCAGCATGACTGGCCGCAGTGGGGAGATCAACGAAAAAATAACATGCTCACAAAACACGCAGGCATAAGATGAGCCCTGGATGCAACTGCCGAAGAACTCCAGAGCTCGTGGCGCAAGCCATCACTGCTTTGTCAAGTAATTACTCTCAAGGGACCCTGCCGCAGCCGAAGCCACCACCAAAACAGACGCTGCCCAACGGCCTTGACATTCGGCGAATACTTCTGAATTTTCCCACCGGCATAGATGTCGAAGCAATGTCAGCTGTATCCTTGTGACGAATGGCAGTACGTTTTGGACTCTGTGCCACTGTGTATTGCCTCCGAGTAACTTCATCTGGGAGATGGAGCTTTGACATTCGACGTTCCACACGACTAGCACGCCTGAGGACAGCTCGAAACGCACTAGAGCCAAAACTTAAACCCTTGGCCGTGCCCCGCGGCCTCGCAGCCAGAGCTGAGTTGCGTCGACCAGTCACAGATCCACGCCTCCATGGACTGGAGTTTCGAACTGTTCGCTTCGGAACTTCAGGTACTTTGACATACCCCACACTGCCGCAGCTACGTCGAGCCACCGTGCATCCTCCTAATGAAACATCCTGTGACGACGCTCTCTGGATCCTGCCGGGTCAACTCCGAGCCCACCCTGGACACTACTAGCACCGTCCATTTCCAATCACCCAAACCTGCTACCGATTTATTGGAAAGACTATGACCGAGAAGTTCTCGAGCCGTGATCTCGGACTTTGTCGAGCACGATTTCGGCTGTCTCAAACATTGCACTGCTCTCGAAGAGTCAGCCGACTTGGCCAACTGCCTCTAGCAACCAACTCAAGGGAGGACGACCTCAAAGAACTTGCCTTCAAGCCCAACGGCATTCCCTCAGAAGGATGAAGCGGGCATTGAACCCGACGTAGAGCAGCCAGAACCCTCAAACACATTCAGTTTGCTTGCCTCGCCTCATACCGAGGGCGGCGATAGACTTCCCCACAGAGGCGAAGATGGAGCTGCGCTTGGGCCCGTGCCTTTGCCACTCACTGCGAAGGTGCTTTTGTTCTGGTAGCTCTTCATCATTCACATCGAGGGTTTGCATCCGCAAAAAAGCAAAAAGCACACTCAATGCTGAGAATAGCCTGTCATACCTCGTACCAGGACCGCGATTGATTGATGGCTCAGGCTCACGGGACATACTCAACACACCCACACGAGTGTTGCAAGCTGCATGCTGGAATGCCAGATCGCCTCCACTTTGCCTGAAGCCCCAAGAACCGGGACGAGGGGTTGTGATGGGTCTGCTATGTTCTGAGCAAGCAGATAATTCCGGTCGCGAATGCTGCAGTTCAGCGACGGAACACCACTGGACGGACTCTTTAGAGGAGGCTGCTCGTCGGGCTTCCTTGGATGGAAAGACTGATCACATACATCGGCTTCGTCCACCGCGGCAGCTGCGAACCGATTGAAGCTTATGCCACGAGTCTGTGTGTAAATGTATTTTCACATACGCCAAACCCCCCCCCCTCGAACCCCCCCCCTCTAAAAAATAAATCAAAATAAACCTAAATAAGGATTATGCCTGGCGACATCGTTCAACGGAAATTACACTGAATGGTGATTATTTTTTGTGCTTGGGCAGTGCGTGCAAATCGATGATTCGCGTGCGCGATTCGGACGGGAGAGGAAGTGTGTTGCTCAATAATACTTCCCCCTTAAACCGAAACCTCGTACGTCCACGGTCCCTTAACCCGGTACCCGAACCCAAAACGAGCTTTGGACCGCAAGTCCTGAAATCCACAGACCATATCGAAAAATCGACTGACTGGGTTTGACATGGCGGTTTGGGACTTCAAATTTCAGGTTGTTCTAAGTCTTTCGGGGTCTGAGGACTTCAGTAGCTCAGGATTACGCTTTCAGGGGTCCTCCGGTTTGAGATTTTGATTTCGGGTTGAGGGTTCCTGTCTCTAGAAAATGAACGTGGTTGGAGGCTCCGGGCTGTCATGTCTTCTCATAGGATTGCAAGGCCTTAAAGAAACTAGGATGAGCAGTAGATGCTTTCTGGGCTCAAGGCATATGGCTTTGTGGGCACAAGCGACGACGGAGAGTTTTTGACCGACGAGCAACATGTGCAGCCTTCGGATCCATCTAGGTATCTAAAGAGGGATGTGCGCCACTCGAGGAGCCTGACTGATTATTCATTGGGCTTTGGCTTGGGGGTTTAGGGTACAATATAGGGCTCGGCAGAGCTACGCATCCTTAGGTCCGTACTCACGCATATGAAGCCACAGGCCCCTCGTCATCCCCAGAAAGAGCCAGCTTTGCTGTCCGCTGAACTACTCTGCGCTGGCATGCATCTGGGACAGAAAGTCCCGCACTTCTGCAGCCGTAGGCCTGCGGCAGGCTCGTCAGATTAAGGGTTACAGCTTTCGGAAGGATGGACGGCAGAGTTAAAGGTTTAGGGCTTGCCAGGTAGGTTGCATCTAACATGGGTGGTTCACAAGCCTCTCGACTGTCTCCTCCGGGTGCTTGGCGTTGTATCGGTTGTAGATGAAGGTCAACACTGCCAGCAAAGCGTCTGCTTCTTCAGGGTTCGCCGTGGTAGGCCACTTGCGTTGAAAGCTGTCTTGCAGCGTCGGATCATCAACTCAGGTTTCACAGGATTATCAGGACGATGCATAACAGGAAACACGGAAGCAACTGGAAAACGCTATATTATAGTCTGGGAGATTATTAGCATTGGGATAGCGGATACATAAACAACCAAGCGCCAGGCTAGGGTACATCGCTTTGTAGCCGTACGCCGAGTTCTTCAGGATCGTCGCCTCCTGCTGCATTGTGGAACTGCGAAGCAGGTCCTTCAAGCAGCTCGGAGTTTGCCCGGGCTGCCGTGGAGCTGCTTCCGCTGCGCGCTCTCTGCGCTCAGCGGCCTCCCTTGGCTGCGGCTGAGCTGCGGCAGCTGCCTGAGCTTCGGGATTCGAAGGCTGTGCAGCCTCTGCAGCTTGCGTGCGTGCCTGCTTGACTGCACGCTTGCGATCTTGCTCTTGTAGCTTGGTTCTTGCCAACATCGCAATCTTCTTGAACTCATGGCACTCTCTGTCCTCCTCTGCTAACTCTGACACGCACTTGAGAATGTTTTCCTCATTTTCTGACAAAGTCCGAGAGTGATTGAAACACATGGCAGCAACCATGCGCTTCACCTCTGCAGGATCTTCCTCCGGAAAGAGCGTGCCGATGAGCTTGTGGGCGATGTCCGCCTTGAGGACACGCTTCTTTCTCCCAGACCCTGTCGTTGGGAGATCAATCTCCAACATCGCGCACAGTTGTTTCAAATCTGCAACAGTGAGAAATACGCCCTCCCGAAGACCACCTTCCAGGAATGGCAGCCCCTCCGCGTTCACGATGCGCAGAGGCGATGCCAACTGTCTGCTGAGTAACTCTGCCGGCAGGAAAGCACGCAAGGCTGGCTCACAGGGGATCAGTTTCCATGGGCCTCGTAAGTCGAAGCAAGTCAACCAAACCACATGTTGCGAGGCGTGCTTCTGCGGCACCGGCTGCAAAACGAGGTAGTCCTGGAGAATGATTACTTAGAGGCACACTGGGTTTGTAACTTGGACACGGTCCGACGACAAACGCTTAAGGATTTCAGGATGGGTTCAAGCTGTCTAGGCTTGGGAGTGCCCGCGGGCCTGCTCGTCGTGGGTGACTTTCTGCAAAGGATAGCCGACTGCAGCCCATCTTCTGAATCCCAAGGAGAGGATGTGTTGCCCATCTGTCTCGTTCCGGAAGACACTGCCCAACTTGAACAAGGCTCCTGGCCGAAGTGTGCACCGCCGATCAGTGACGCAGGGTGGAAATCCCAGCGTGCGTGATAAGGAACTCAAAAGCACGAGCAGCGGTTCGGACTATTGTTTTAAATGGCGTAGCTGAGTTACTTTACTAGATCAGGTTCGATGCGAACTGCTAGCGAACCTTCTGCTTAGAATCAGCCCAGAGTCCAATCCAGCAAAGGTCCACGTTGGACCAGCGGGTGTCCTTGTCACGGACAAGATAGGCTGCAGCAGCGGCGGATCGCTGTTGCGCCAGTGGTCCAGAATTCCGCCACTTGGAGCCCTTGATGTCCTTCGGCCGATGCAACACACTTGGCTTTGGAAGAATTGTGTTCTTCATCGAAAACAAATGCTGAGCAGCGTATTCACGATCGGGAATGCCGGCCGGACCAAGCACAGTGTCAAAGTCCGATCGGTCAGGCAACAACTGAGGACAGCCTCCCGTCTCTGCGTACGGCGACACCACTGCGTAAAGGTATTTACATGGGTCGGAAATTTTGAAGTTTGTAGAGTGCGTGGCAGCTTTGCGGTGCAAGAATGCGAAGGTCGATTCTAGGGTGTCTTTCGTGCTGGCCGACCCCATAAACAGCCTTTTGGCAATCTTCTTGAGGTCAGGTGTCGAGGCATCATACCCTGACTGGATAAGCAGCGCCATGCTTTCACGTGCCAGCTGTTGCTTGTGCCACCCGAGGTCGCCCATCAGTGCAGTCCATGCTGCATCCTGGCTGTCGTGCCGCTCAGCATCCACAATTGCTGAGATCAGGGTCTTTATGTGGGCCATCGCAGACCTGAGCTCCACGGAGTCTTGGCAATTCACAGTGGCCAGCAAATCAGGCATAGCCATGCTGTAGTGAGCGTTGCTCCACCAGACATTCGATGCCAGGCAAAATGCGAACTTGTTGCATGTGCGCAGCAACTCCAACTCCTTCTGTGCCCAGGCCGGCAAATCCTGAGGCGGTGTTCGACGAGTGGCGCGTGTCAGGCGCAAAGCGCGATGCAAACCCGACGACTCTTTTTGCACCGTCGCAAGCGAATCGTGCACAGTTCTGATGTACTGTCCCAGCGACCGATCTGCGGCAAACTTGGCTTGAACGTGCCACCCACGGGACGCAGCCTCCAAAGCTTTGTAGTAGGCGTCCTCCAAAGGCTGCGAGATATGCACGATCAGTTGAGCCACCTCTTGCAGGTACGGATCTGCCATGAATCCAGCAATCATTTTTGTGGGGCCCTTTTTGTTGAAGATGGCATAGATTTCCTTCCTGGGTCGACGGTTGACACCCCGAGAAAGCTGTTGGAAGCTGATTATGATTACAATCTTAATAGATGCTGCGGACGGTCAGGAACCGGTCGTAACCAAACCCCCCTGTGCTAGGCGTTACAAGTATTCTTCGCATTTTGGAGTTTGATCAATTAATTAGATATTTGCTGAATGCCAAGCTAACGTCTTGTTTCGGGGTTCCTGCTGTTGGGCTGGTCCTTCCTCCGCATCCTCGTCATCGTCTTCTTCTTGTTTTGCTTCGTCCTGCTGCTCGGGGTCAGCATCGGCCTTGGCAGAAAGTTTCACCGCACCCCGTCACAGTCCCAGTGGTGGTGGTAGTAGTGGCACCAAGGAACGCATCTCAAATCCCTACTACGAAATCTGAAGCCCGAACCCCTTTAAACCCTTAAGCGCTAAACTGAGCCCGAAACCCTTATCAGTTCTGCTGGCGCTCGTGGTGGTGGGGGTAGTAGTGGTGGCGGTACAGCCTACTGCTGCGTGTAATCGAGCCAAACTTATGCAAACACAGAACCCTTGAAATGATAAAGTGTTCTCATGCCATGTGCTTGGGGCCTTCACCTGAAGACACCGCACGGAACACGACCCCAAGCGGATAAGCACTTCTCTGAGCGGCCAGGTGCCGAAGAAGTGCGTGCAGAGCCTCTTCTTGGACGGTCCAGTCGAACAGCAGATCTCGCAGGCAACTCTGCAATCCGAACCAAGCTTTCTGTTTCACCTTCACGGCTTCAGATTCTGAGACACTGGACAGCGTGTTGCAGAGGGTCTCATATTATATTAGTCGGGATCTTGAAACGCATATTACTGCATGGGGCTTGCGCTTGTGCGCGGGGAGCACATTCAAGCCCGGCTGCGTACTGGCCCCTGTTCCGGAGAGCACGTGTGTTCATCCAGTCTGTCATACAGTCTGCAACGTGAAGATCAGGATCCAGGAGTTCTCCACGGTCGTTGGCGACGCGCTCGGCGAAGGACTCGAAGTACTCAGCAGGTTGCGATTCCAAATAACTCTCGAAAGCGTCTCGTTTCGCTTCGAGCTTGTCACCGCTTTTCCAGGCGCCATGGTCGAAATTACCTTGGAGCAGTTGAGGTAGGATAGCTTTCACACACCAGAGAAGCGAACTCTCAGGTCAAAGCTTGGGTTTTTTTGGGATCAAAGTCAGCTAGGATGGGGGTTTCCGGTGCAGGGCTTAAGCTTAGGCTTCACGGTTTGTCACGCAAGGAATCGAGCAGCAGCGAGAGTCGGAGGCAGGGAGAATGAGCAAGCAAATAGCAACCGCGAGTGGAACCGCATGCGCAGGATTCTGGGTTTCGGGGTGTCAGATTTTTTTGATCTACTACAAGTACGGCATGGCAGACGTCGAGAAGTCAGTCAAGTAGGTTCTTTGACGGGCTACGACAGCACGCAAACACTAACGCGCCCTTGCTTGCAAAAGGCCTCTGGGACGATGCTGTTTTCCAGCCCAGCGATCTCGGGTAAGCTCAAAACTCTGCTAGCACGGCTTCTCACTTTCGCTGCTCTCCGTCTGTGCGACTCAGCATTCCAGGCGCTTGTGCAAGGGAGTAACCGGCGAGTCCAACAAGGTCTGCCTGGGACCACACGCGTTTCTGTCATTAATGTAAGAAAATTTAGATAGCCCTACAAGAACCGAAGCGCACAGCTAGTTACGTTTCACTGTTGCGAACTAGATGTAGAACCGAAAATAAAAGAAGCATTCAGTAGAGATCCGCCTAGGAGCATTTCACGCCGCAGTCTCTTCACCGGGGGCGGCGTGCTTGGAGGCGGCTTCGTCTCCGGTGTAATGATGATCGACCCGCGTTTCTGGCCAATCCGCGGAGTGTCTGATGTGGCCATAGGCGGCTTTTCCGGTGTAGTGATATCGATGACCGACCCTTGTTTCTGGCCAATCCGCGGAGTGTCTGATGTGGCCATAGGCGGCTTTTCCGGTGTAGTGATATCGATGACCGACCCTTGTTTCTGGCCAATCCGCGGAGTGGATGATGTGGCCATAGAACGATCGCTTGCAAGCGGGGAGTTCTGCGACATGTTTCGAAGACAGGTCTTGGGAAACAGGTCAAGGACTCCAGGATAAGCCGATGATAAGCCGAGATATCTGCGGGAAGCACAAAGGCGCGGTTTCCCCAGACTACTCTAGTGACGGTAGTGCTGGCAGGCGACAAATGAGCGACAATTTCATCATGGGTATCACCAA
Organism: Symbiodinium sp. CCMP2592; assembly: GCA_905221615.1. NCBI lineage: Eukaryota > Dinophyceae > Suessiales > Symbiodiniaceae > Symbiodinium > Symbiodinium sp. CCMP2592. The sequence goes on along the minus strand of CAJNDT010000216.1, from coordinate 224,495 downwards.
GGAGGCCGAGGTGATTGCTTTGCGGAATGCATTCCATGCTGGATGGGATGCTTCCGATTCCGAGTATCCGCGGAGGTGCAATTTTTCCCAGGCGTAGTTGAAAGCCTTGTGCTGCACGCCTTCGTCATCTGCAACCTCAGGCAGAGACATGCGTGACTGGAGCGACACTGCATGCCGTTTCCACATAGCATTCCGCAGACCCAACTCAATTCAATGCACCCAAGACTCTAGCTTCAGAATCGGCATCTCTTCCACAGGCGTGACCTCGACACTCGCGAGGTCTTCTTTTCCTGGTGTCAGAACCTTGGAGGGCGGGACGGCAAAGTACGCAAGGTCCTTGTTGGCCATCATACTCAGGATGTGGTTCACTGTCTTGAGGATCACCTTGGCGCAGATTCGGGGGTTTCCATCTGTCCGTCAGCCTGCACGTCAGTCTCACAGCCATCAGACGCACGGAAGAGTGGGGGCCAGGCAAAGAAGAGGTTGCTTTCTTTGTTGGTCACCAAGGGCCTTCGTCACAGACAGTTGAAACACTTCTAAAGTGCGAACCCCTGAAGCTGCGGGTGGTCTAGCCTCCAGGCGCTAGATCCATCCAGCTGCTCCTCGAAGACCTTTTTCAGGACCTCAGAGCGATGAGTTCAGTTGTGGTAAAGGGCGTCATGTGCTGCTGGGTTGAATCTGCGCAGCAGGAGCAAACCTCGGGCGTCGTTTCTTTTGTCACGTGCTCCGATGTCCAGAGCGGGTCTCTTGGCCAGGTGGCTCTGGGAAGATGCAAGCAGTTGATGAGTTCGGAGGCTGCAGCAGTATTAGTATGGCTACGGCAGATTTTTAAGGATGCAGCTGAGCTACCAATTTAAACAGCCCTCGGAGTACAGCTGCTTTGGCATCTCGAGAAATCTCGTAATGGTACAGTGGAAGCGTAACCCCCCTAAACGTCGCCTGAAAGGCAGGTCGGCAGGTTGCCGAAGAAAGGCAGCTAGCAGCAAGTCCGTAGGCGGCTACAATTGTTGTGACCTGGACCTATTTAAGATTATTATCTCCCACGAACAAGCCCTAGCTGCATCGGTGCGGCAACACGTGAACAGCTGTCCGTGACACGACGACATTCAATTTCAATCGAACTGAACCAGTTCTGGCGCCTTCAAAATCAGGCCGGGCAGTCCATCTGTTCGGAACGCCAGCGATGACGCAAGGGAGCTTGCCTTCACTGGTGCCTTCTGACCACGACTCACAGTACCCTAACTGCAGTGGCTTTACATAGCAGAATGACAGAAGGCACTTGGCTCACGAACTCACGTGTGTGCATCTGGGGGTAGGGGTTCCTCAGCATCTAGGTCACAATGATTGCTCGCCAGGGACGGCGACAGCGATCCTTTCTTGGCACGCTTTGGCTTTGCCTCGCGCTCTTCCGACGCACACTTTGCACGATCTTCCTTCTCTGCGTTCTGTCCCGCAGGCTTTGCACACTCTTCCTTCTCCTTGCGACCTGCAGCCAACCCCTGTGCCTCGCGATCAGCCTTCTCCTGTGCCTCACGCTTTGCGAGCTCTTCCTTCTCCTTGGCCTCGCGTTCAGCCTTCTCCTCAGCCTCACGCTTTGCGAGCTCTTCCTTCTCCTGTGCCTCGCGATCAGCCTTCTCCTGCGCCTCAGGCTTTGCGAGCACTTCCTTCTCATTGTCCTTGGCCTCGCGTTCAGCCTTCTCCTCAGCCTCACGCTTTGCGAGCTCTTCCTTCTCCTTGGCCTCGCGTTCAGCCTTCTCCTTAGCCTCACGCTTTGCGAACTCTTCCTTCTCCCGTGCCTCGCGATCAGCCTTCTCCTGTGCCTCACGCTTTGCGAGCACTTCCTTCTCCTTGGCCTCGCGTTCAGCCTTCTCCTCTGCCTCACGCTTCGCACGCTCGTCCTTCTCCGTGGCCTGATGAACTGCGGTTCCTGAGCCCTGCGCTTGCTGAGACATGAAAGTGATCATCGTGCTGAACAGTGACATCTGTTCTGGGGTCATAGACATGCCAGGCGGAACCATCGACATCATTCCCTGGTGGTTCGATGGGGCGCGCCCTTTTTCTTGTGCTGCTGCCTGCTCCTTCTTTTCACGCTCCTCTGCTGCTGCGCGCTCTTTCTCTTCACGCTCCTTTGCTGCTGCCTGCTCCTTCTGTTTACGCTCCTCTGCTGCTGCGCGCTCTTTCTCTTCACGCTCCTTTGCTGCTGCCTGCTCCTTCTGTTCACGCTCCTCTGCTGCTGCACGCTGAGCCTTCTGCGCTAGGCGGTCCTTCAGCTGCACCACACGACGCACTTCCTCCTGAACAGAACAATTTAGAACCTACGGCCAACCGGCTACATACCCAAACCGACACGGGCTCGGACACTAGGACTGACATGTGCAGGGTTTCGGCTTGGCTGTGGTTTACTTAGATTGTAAAACCTAATATAATTTAATTATGTTCAAGTGCGGGGTAGAAGCTCTTCGATTTAGGTTTCGGGGCCTCGTGCTTTTCCTTGTGCTTCCTGGCTGCATCCAAGCGTGCGGGATCAGCGATGTCCTTGCTCCTCCTGACAGGCACCAGTAACAGGAAGTTAAACTCAGGATGAAACCGCGGACAGAATCTCCTGCTGGCCAGCAGGACATCACAATGACGCCCGGCAGCAGCTTTGTCGCAGCCGAGGACATAGTTTGTCTTGTTACCGATGACTTCCCGCCCCACTTTCCAAGCATCCGAGCCCTCGGGCTTCTCTGGGCCAGGCAAAGCCAGCTCCCGCATCAGTTGCGCGTCCAAAAGCCATTGCTTGCCATCCTGTCTGAAGACAAACGGCATCAAGGGTGGCGGCTCCGCCGTCTCCTGCAAAAGGCAAGCGAAAGCAGCTTTAGCCTCTCCTGCAGTAAGAAAAACACTGCAAAGACATCATGAATGTCGAGACTCCTCGGCGGTATCTGTGAAAGCAGGAGATTCCGAACTGGAGCCACCGAAGTCCTCATCGGGTACGGCGGTGCTGGAACCGTTGTGAACCGAATCGTTAGCAGCTCCTGCAAACGACAGAAAGCAGTCTTTCACCACTTTAACATCAGAACTGCTCTCTAGCTACCGCAACGACGCCGTGTCCTTTCACCCGCGCATCTTCTGCTGGCTTCCCAGCCAATGCACCGACTTTCGCAGTCTTCTCAGCATGCAGAAGCTGCGCGAAAACCTCGTGGCAGCACTCGTCCCCCTCGCCGTCCATGTCCGTCTGTCCCAGGTACTCCATGCCGTCCTCCACGTAGATTTCCCACGACGAGGCTTCCGCGGGGCCTAGCTCCACACTCTTCTTTAGTTCCTCATGGCGCATGAACCACATCGTGCCCTTATTCTTGACCTTTCTCTTCTCGATACAGTACCCAGTGTGGGGGAGCTCCTCTTCGCTCTCATGGTCATTTGTCTCCGGTGCCTCTGTCCCCTGCTCCTGCAACCAGAGCAGAGCAATGAAGTCGAATGCTACTGCGAAGTGGGGCACAGCATGCGCATCACAGTCACTCACATGAACGGTGGGGCACAGCATGCGCATCACAGTCACTCACATGAACGTAGGAACCAAACTCGCTCGAACACAATCCTGCCTCCATTGTCTTTGCCATGTGAGACTTGACCCAATCCGGAAGGGGTGCTGGCCCGCCCGTTGGCGGTGCGGCAGGGAGTTCATGCGCGAAAGGGCCAGGGTCGTCCTCATCTTTTGCATTTGCCCACCTGGCTGTCATGTAGGCAACGATGTCAGGCACGGTCCTTGGCTCCATGTTGTGTTTTGTTTGCTATATAGGCTCTTCCGTATTAGAATCGTCCGCGGCTGCATCTCGCTGAAACCAAGCTTCCAGCACGTGTGGCTCAGAGGGGAGCCACGGCGAATGTACTCGTTCTTGCATGCTCGTAGCATCTCAGCCTTCACACGCCTGAGCATGGGGTTCGGGGTATACATTTTGGAGTTCAAGCTTCAACGGCTGATGAGCTGTTACTGTTGGTGCGCAAGCCAAGTTGCTCGCATGGCTCGTCTGAAGCCTGCCACCCGAAGCAGAAAGCGAGCAACAGGAAGTGCGTGTCCCGATCCAATTTTTTCGAGACAGATTTGTTCAGGAAAATCGGCTCGATCTCGGCCAGCCAGTCTCCAAAATGACAGTTCTTAGCGAGCGCACCCGAGGCATCACTATCTGGGAAACAGTCAGCAGTGTCCTAGAAACACATGCGCACCTCCAGTGTACAGAAGCGCTCACAAGTCCAGTGGAGGGGCCGGCATCTTCCCCAACTTGGGGTGATTGTAATATGTTGTGGAAATCGACCGGCCATTGCCTAGATAAAAAGAGTGAAATTGGTAGTAATCAGTTCAGGCTCCAGTTACTCTGACTTGTGGCACGGGATTGAAGGAGCCAGGAGCTACTGCTGATCATTGAGACCTAAAACTATCTGCAGCAGAGTAAGAATGAATAAGACTACGTATTTGCTCATTCTGAGGTACTGGACACAGGTCCTTTGACTCCACTGGCAGTGACAGCCCGGGATGTCGGGTCTCTTGGCTTGGGCTCGGAGGCCTTCTTGGGAGCAGCATTTTTAGCTTTTCTCTTCGGGGCGGGGTCATCATCATCCTCGGAATCTGGGGAGGGTCGCTTGCTGCCTTTCTTAGGGGGTGCTTTGGGCTTTTTGGATCCCTTCGAAGGTCTCTCGTCCTCCTCCTCTTCATCGGTCTCCTCTGCAACGGGTGCGGTTTTCTTGAGGACTCTCTTCGCGGCTCTGAGTCTTGATCCGGTTTGGATCGATTTTCTCGACGGCCTCTGGTCATCGGATGTCTCCGGATCCGTAGAAGCATCAGAAAAGGCTTTCTTGGTGACTCTCTTGGGATTGAGGGCTGCTTTGGCGTTTTTTTTGGCTCCTCTCAAAGATCTGTCGTCCTCCGCTTCCTCCTCATTGTCCGGTGTCTTTGGGGCTTTCTTACCGGCTGGCTTGTTTCTCTTGCCCTTGCTTGAAGGAGGTAGGTCTTCATCTGCTTCCGGGTCCAGATCGGGACCGACGCCGCCTGGCCAGCAAATTCTTGGCCTTGGAAGCACATTTAATTCATTTCACTCTGGCTGTGTCGTGCAGAAGCTACCACGCAAAGGCACCCATGAAGCAGCAATTCGGCCAAGTGACGCTTTGCTACGCATGCGTGTCGAGGGTGCTGCCGCTTCAGGAACATCATCGCCCTTTCCAGCTGACCCCCGCTTGCTGGCACGCCCCGAGGCCATATGATCAGCCTATGTCAACGTGCACTAGTGCTACGTCTGCCACAGCAAATGAGCCCTGGCGAGTCAGATCAGGATCAGCAAGGTGCTGCCTCCAACAACGGCTGGCTTAAAAGCCAATTGCAAAGAGAAAGTGAAGGACCTTGCGCTGACAACTTTTGTCTGTTCACGAGCCCATGCCAGTGACTTTGAAGTTCCTTCTGCCAGTGGCGGCACACTTAACCTAGAAAGACAAAGCCCCAAATGTCGCTTCATGCTTCAAGCAGCAACTGTACTAGGGCGAAAACAGCAGAGCGCGATAAGCTGCACCACGCCTACACTCGACCAGTTCATAGCATTCCCGGCAATCTGAGAGGCTCTGCTAGGATCTAGGGTAGGAAACTGCGGCACCATCATGGCATCTGCAGTAGCCTGTGTCACCGGGAAGCCCAAACTCGCCAGCAGCTCGCGGCTAGTCATGCACCGCCGCCGCTTCGGCGACCACATAAGACCAGAACAACGCTTCAAGGTAGGCAAGGAATTTGAGGTCGCCGACCAGGTTCGATACTGAGCACTGTCTCCCACGTGGTAGACGAGGTTGTCATCCAGGTTGGGGTCAGCATTGTAGCGCTTCCGGTACTCTTCGTTGAGGTCTGCCACCACTCTCTTTTCCCTGTCATTCAGGACGAAGCTGCAGTCCACGTTGGCCGCATCTCGGTGCAGCTTCTTTGCGACAGCCTGGAGAATGACATATATATATATATGCCTTCCAGAAATTTGTTAACGTACACTGATTGTTAGAAATCTATCAAGCTTTGCGTACACGGAAGGTTTAGGCATTTCGGATGTCTTGCTGCAACCCAGGTGGCAGAGGTCACCGTCAGCTTCCGCTTTCGGCAGATTGCATCTACTTGCAGGCGGATATCTGTGCTGGTTGCCACGAAGTAGTCCTTCGGAGCTGTAGCCGCTCTGGCCGAGATCGCTGTGGCAATATTGTCGTAGAGTTTCTGGGGCTCATACTGCATGCATGTGCGCTGCTTGTGGGCTAGAATAACGTACACCCTGTCACGGCTGGAGCCAGCGTGGCCCACCGCTGCAGTGTTACAGTGAAGGATGTGCAACGTGTAGTGCTCGCCGAACATGGCCCGCAGCATCTGTATGCGGAGGAACTAGCAGGGCAGCTCGAATGTTAAGGAACTTCCAGCGTTCTTTATCTATCGTTATTTTACCCTTACTTATGTATTTTCCTTACTTTCTCGGTATTCCTTCTAGTGTTCCCTGTGCTCCGTATTGTTTTCACTATTGTTCCGCTTCTTTGCCGGGGTTGTCTTGATTTTCCCTTAAGTCGATTTGGTTGCTTTCGGGTCCGAATTGGTTGGGTTTGGGTCCGGGTTTTGGGCTTGCCCAAGCGCACATCATTAGCGGCAGCTTGCCTGGCATTTGGATCGTGTCACGGGTTCTTGCCTCATTGTCCTTGTTGTTTCCTGTGTTTTCCTTATTTTCCTTGGTTTTTCCTTATTTTCCTTATTTTCCTACTAATTCCCCTTATTTCCTATTTATTTTTGCTTATTTCCAGCTTATTTTGGCTTATTTCGTCACTATTTTCGCCTTATTTTCCTTGCTTTTCCTGTGTTTTCCTTATTTTCCTTATTTTCCTAGCAATTTCCTTTATTTCCTATTTATTTTTGCTTATTTCCAGCTTATTTTTGCTTATTTCGGCACTATTTTCACCTTATTTTCCTTGCTTTTCCTGTGTTTTCCTTATTTTCCTTGGTTTTTCCTCTATTTTCTTTATTTTCCTACTAATTCCCCTTATTTTCTATTTATTTTTGCTTATTTCCAGCTTATTTTGGTTTATTTTGTCACTATTTTCGCCTTATTTTCCTTGCTTTTCCTGTGTTTTCCTTATTTTCCTTATTTTCCTAGCAATTTCCTTTATTTCCTATTTATTTTTGCTTATTTCCAGCTTATTTTTGCTTATTTCGGCACTATTTTCGCCTTATTTTCCTTGCTTTTCCTGTGTTTTCCTTATTTTCCTTGGCTTTTCCTTATTTTCCTTATTTTCCTACTAATTTCCCTTATTTCCTATTTATTTTTGCTTATTTCCAGCTTATTTTGGCTTATTTCGGCACTATTTTCGCCTTATTTTCCTTGCTTTTCCTGTGTTTTCCTTATTTTCCTACTAATTCCCCTTATTTCCTATTTATTTTTGCTTATTTCCAGCTTATTTTGGTTTATTTCGGCACTATTTTCGCCTTATTTTCCTTGCTTTTCCTGTGTTTTCCTTATTTTTCTTTATTTTCCTACTAATTCCCCTTATTTTCTACTTATTTTTGCTTATTTCCAGCTTATTTTTGCTTATTTCGTCACTATTTTCGCCTTATTTTCCTTGCTTTTCCTGTGTTTTCCTTATTTTCCTAGCAATTTCCTTTATTTCCTATTTATTTTTGCTTATTTCCAGCTTATTTTTGCTTATTTCGGCACTATTTTCGCCTCTTTTTCCTTGCTTTTCCTGTGTTCTCCTTATTTTCCTTGGTTTTTCCTCTATTTTCCTTATTTTCCTAGTAATTCCCCTTATTTCGAATTAATTTCTCCTTAGTCTTGCCTATTGTCCGCTATTATGTTTCCCCCTAAACCTTAGCTTTCCTTAGTTTCTCCTTATGGTTCCTGTGTTTTGCCTCATGACTAGCGAAGGATGCGCCTTCGTGTTCTCGACGATGATCAGCGGGGTCCTCTTTTCGACGTGCCGTTTGGCGTGGCATATGAAGACGGAGGCCGTGCGTCCGTCTTCTCTCTTTCTCTTGCCAGCTGCAGACATGTCCCAGCACGGAAGGCCGGCTACTTCCATCGTCGCATTGGTATGCGTGCCGAATAGTGGACAGTCTCGGCCATGAGTGTAGCAGTATTGCTTCTGAATCAGTGGTGCATCATCCAAGTCATGCAGCTTTTCCAGAAAGCTTTGCGTTGGGTCGTAGCTGTTAGGCGGCACGCAACCTTCCAAATCACCAAACACACATGGCGGATGGCAGGATCTCCCCGTGGCCCTTCGCAGCCATGCGAAGTGATCGACGATGAGCTGGCGACATGCGGGAGCCACTTCCTTGGTTAGGTAGGCGTAGGCAACCTATCATTATGAAGGTAGTGATACACTCCTCCATCCCATGGAGCAGTAAGTTCTTTCGCAATAATGCATTGCAGCAGCCGAGTATCGTGGCACGACACTGGCCTAAAACTTACAGGTCGTCGCAGTTTCTGGGACATATTGATTACGTTCTCCAACGATCCCAGCGCCAGCTCAGCGGTGAATGCGCCGGTGCAGCTTGAAGATGTGGTGTGCCCTCTCGTGAGAAAAGACTCCTGGTCGACAGATCGCTTAAGACCACACATAACAACAACTTATGACGTTTGTCAGTGTTTTCGCAAGAAAGGCGCATGTAACCTAATATTATATACTGGTGGGCATTCGCTTTGGGACCGCATTGGTAACAAGCATTGGTGACATCGCGTGCGAAATGAGAGTGGTTTCAGGGGCAGCCGATTTGGGATCGCCTGTGTGATATTAACTGATATTACATACCGGATTCCAGTCCTAATCGTCAGCAACCAGATAGCCCGAATTGATCATTTGCGCAGTGGGCTCCTCCAGTTTCGGAGGCCCCAATACCTTGCAGACCACAACCCAAGCCATGTGGAATGCCCGGGCAGCTCTGGCAAGCATACAGGCATCTCCAGGAAGGTCCTAGGCTGATGGACAAGGCTTTGAATCTGCCTGCCTAGCCCCACATCGCTGGCAATCGCACGTGCTCTGCTGTTCAGTAGTGCCGACAGGGCTCCAAAGACGTGTCGGAACTCACAGAACTGTTCTGGGTCCAAGGTAGTCCTCCTTCCGAACTTGCATTGTCACACAAGGTAACATTTGTGACGTCGTCCATGAGGTGGCAAACAGAGCGAGGCGAGCGAGCTGGCTGCAGCAACCCTCGCTGGAACCGCTACTAGAGGCTGAAATGTACGTGACAGATGAGACCGCTGTTTCTTGGCAAGGGCGACACTGCGAACACATTCGGATGCGCTCAGTGCTAGCTGGTGCAACTCCGACGGTAGAGATGCTGTAATGTACGTGGCACATGAGACCACTGTTGCTTGGCACGGGCCACGCTGCGAGCACAGTCATATGGTCAGAAAACTGCGCTCAGTGCTAGCTGGTGCAAAGCAATCTGCAATCCAACACACCAGGAGTCTCTGAGGGGACGGCCAGTGGAGGGGCGTAGCACCCTCGAAGAATCTCCGGGCACCAGAGATACGCCAATTCTGTCGGTTTCTTGGCTATTGAAGATCCATCCATGAAAACCTGAGCCGCTTGCGGATCATCGGATTTCACAATGATAGGCCTAGACTAGAACTGGGCAAAGTGACATGCAGACAGGATCGAGATTATACAAGGGCACTGCGAGAGGCCCTGCTTCCAACAGATCTTGGGGCTCCTGCATGAAAGACTTTCAAAGGAGCCAACTCAGCGCGGCAGCGGCACCAGTACACTGCCTCATCATCACTCGTCGGGCGAAAACCCCCTCTGCAATATACCCCCAACCACAAGCCGCGCACTTCGAACACAACTGAACTGTCCGTCTAAGTCCAGCAGCACATAACTTGAAGGCAAACGTGGAGGGCTTCACGTGCTGCAGGTCGTAGAGATCCAGTATGTCACGGATTGTTGATCCACTGTCTTCCTGGGCTCGGCATCCCTCCTGCATCTAGGGAGGTGGGGCGGAGGCAGGGGGAAGCGCTGAACGAAGGGTTTACGGTGTAATGTAGGGTTTAAGTTTATGTATTCGTTCCTCTCGTTTCAAGCGATCGCTACGGTGATCGGCTAGTGTTCTACTGGGTTCTGTAAGCGTGCCCCGGCTTCGGCTTACACGGTTCAGCTTATTAGAAGGTTTGGGTGGCTGGCTGCGCAGCTCGCCACCAATTGCCGATTCCATGCCGCCATTGCCTGAGTGCGCAGCACGATAAATGCTGGAGTCCGTTAACAAACCATCTGACACTGATGACCGCTATGCACCGTTCGCGTGGGCCGAATGACGAAACAGTTTCAGACCTACAGGATCGTTGCCAGCACACCGAAGATGTCCCTGATACTGGTAGTCGAAAGCAAGCTTTTTCTGTCATGTTGTTCCAGAGCCCGGAATATGATCACTGAATCGGTCATGACATCATGCGTGTCCAACACTGTGTAACAGTGTAACACCTGAAACATGAGCTGTACTGTCAGTCATCTGATCCTGCACTGCACAGCACTGCCCGAGATGTTTCCATGTTTCGCAACCTCCGAAACTTCAGAATCTCCGAGAACGAAGCGTGCAAAGTGTAGCTGTTGGATGTGCAGGCCTGGGCAGCATAGTTTTGTTTTGGCGTTGTTCGTGTGTGCACGATGCTCTCAAGAGCAATGTCATAGCAGCCAGCGCATTGTCGTCCTTTTTTTCCATACACTCAAGCATGGCAGCAGTCTGCGAAGATTTCAGCCTGAGATGGCCGAGACAATGCAGGACAACAAAGCTTGACATAACGTCTAAGGATAGTTAAGACAGGTCGCTCGGAGCGGCCGTCAATCGCCCTGTTTTCAGAAGCTTCGCTCTGGGCACCAAAAGACACCTCAGGAGCATAGTCACTTAGTCGCATGGTCTGATGCCAAATAAGACACTGCTACCCTAGTATTACTCGTCATGCCCTCGCTCTACTTGACTTGCCGACAAGTTCGCCGATCGCACTCGTGCTGCCGCCTTGACTTGCCTGGAACATGACAGTGTGCCGGCTCCGCACATGAACGGCGTGGCGCAGATTCCCCTGCCTAGGCCATCTAGCTCATCAGCTGCGAGGTTTCTTCGCCTGTGAAACGAAGCGCATTGGTCACATTCTGAATCTGGCGATGTCTAACTGGCTGGCCTCTCTGTGCTCCGTGGGGGTGGCCACCTCCGTATCCACCTGTGCGACGCTAGCACTACTGACTATCACGGCAGTTGGGCATGGAGTCGGGAGTCAACATAATGCGGCGGGGAAGCTGGGAGGTTGGACTGCCCGGGACGACAGTGGTGTCCTGCGTCTCGGCATTCTGATCGCGGGCTTTGTGCAGATCTGCCTGAGAGCTCTTCAATGTGCTAGGACTCAAGGGAAGACGGCATGAGAGCAGTGTTCCTGTCACGAAGCTGAAGCAAGTTTAAGGCCGCCACGCTGGCAGGACGTCACGCGGAGCACCCCAGCTGAAGCTTCGGCCTGATCAATGCTTGCAGCTGTGCGGCCACGAGCCCAACCACATGCAGTACCAGCTACCAGACCAAACCTTGTCAACGGCAGCCGGCTCGCTGCCCGGTCGATGAAGAGCCCGATCAGCAGCCTTTTCGCCACGGTACACCCCCAGACAGACCCAATGCAACGGTTTTGAGCTCGGGCACGGACATGCACGGGAGCTAGCAAAGGCTCCGGATGATCCTGATAGAGGAGCACAATTCTAGCCAGACCGAAATCCAAACTCGCAACACCCAGCGCTGAGCAAGGAGCAACAACAAGCCCACTCATTCCAGGCTGTGCGGAGACCTGTGCGAAACCAGAAGAGACCAGGCACACAGCCAGTTTCGTGAGGCCCATGCCTGTGCCACGTCGGATGGAACGGCCGCCTGACGCAGTGTTCCGAGGTCGTGGAGTTTCCGGTTGTTGGGAATCCAGGAATTGTAGGTTTAAGAGGGTTACATTTATTATTTCACGGGGTCGGCTGAAAGCGCAGCCTTCTGGGCAATTCTCGCCTCCTTGAGCTCCTGCCAGCGGCGGCCACTTCGCGAAGCCCCTCTTCTCCTAGCCCTTTAAAAAAACTTTACTTACCTGCCTGTTCCAGCAACCCGATCTTATCGCGGAGCTCCTGGCACCCATGGCCGGTGCTTTCGCTAAGCCACTCCACCCCAGTGCCCTTGACCTGCCTTCTCCAGGGACTGCTTCTTCGCATGCATTTCCTGGAGATCCTGCCAGCCGCGGCCGCTGCTTGTGGTGAGCCCCTCTATCTATCAACAGCGGCAAGCCCCTCTAAGACTCTATCCCAGCGCCCTGGACTTGCCTTCTGCAGTGACGCAATCATCGTGTTCATGTCCTGCGCGCGTGTGACAAGCGTCTCATGCTTGCAGCGGAAAATCACAAACGCATGCTTCCTTGCATCCCGAAGCAAGTGCGGTCTGGACCCCGAGCTCTTTCAGAAGCTCGTCCTTCCTGGCCTGTCAATGTTAAAGTTGCTAAAGCAGGATGCCGGAGAAACACCGCCACAATCTCAACAAAATACAGCCACAACAATGACGGGCCTCGAGCTTTTCGAAAGCCTTTGGATGCCGCTCCTGTCGATTCAGCTTGAGCTCAAAACTCAGGATTTACCTTGGAACACCGCACATGACCCAGATAGCCCCTGTGCCTCTTGGGCCTTCAGTTTGTCCAACAGAGGCTTGCGGATCGCTTCTCGTTCAGCTTGGCTCCGTGTTCTGTCCCACGGGCCATTCCATCCAGAGCTGTCCCAGGAGCTGCCCCAGGAGCCCTGCCAGTTTCCCGAGGATCCATAGCTTCCATCGGACATGATGCTCACTGAGATGCAATGAATCTAAGTAGTGAGTGAAATGGATGTGGATGGCTCTTGCCTAGGCCCAGGCACCTATTGAAATTGACACTGCCTTCTCAGAAGCCTGAGACTAACCATAGCGGTACGGCCGATCAACGGCTCGATAATGTGCTGCGGCGCTGTCGCGAGCGCAAGCTTATGCCGAAGACGGCATGAGAGCAGTGTTCCTGTCATGAAGCTGAAGCAAGTTTAAGGCCGCCACGCTGGCAGGACGTCACACGGAGCACCCCAGATGCAGCTTCGGCCTGATCAATGCTTGCAGCTGTGCGGCCACGAGCCCAACCACATTCAGTACCAGCTACCAGACCAAACCTTGTCAACGGCAGCCGGCTCGCTGCCCGGTCGATGAAGAGCCCGATCAGCAGCCTTTTCGCCACGGTACACCCCCAGACAGACCCAATGCAACGGTTTTGAGCTCGGGCACGGACATGCACGGGAGCTAGCAAAGGCTCCGGATGATCCTGATAGAGGAGCACAATTCTAGCCAGACCGAAATCCAAACTCGCAACACCCAGCGCTGAGCAAGGAGCAACAACAAGCCCACTCATTCCAGGCTGTGCGGAGACCTGTGCGAAACCAGAAGAGACCAGGCACACAGCCAGTTTCGTGAGGCCCATGCCTGTGCCACGTCGGATGGAACGGCCGCCTGACGCAGTGGAGTTTCCGGTTGTTGGGAATCCAGGAATTGTAGGTTTAAGAGGCTTCCAGGTTACTTACATTTATTATTTCACGGGATCTACAAGTCGACAAGAGTCGCATAGAGTCTAAGGTTCAGGGTTCTAGATTTGTTTCCGTTTGTTGGCTTCCACATCGCAAGCCAGAAATCAGTGAGGAATTTAGGGCTTACGCTCTCGCAACTCGGACAATCCAGACGAAGGGATTCGGCTCTAGCGTGGTTTAGGGTTCAGGGTTTCGGATAGTTTGGTCTGGTGGTGGGGTCCATCAACTCACGCATCTGCAAGTCGCTTCCGCTCACAGAAGACAGCAGTTTGGACATGTCATGTGAACGGTGCGGTTTACTGGGTTGTGACTTCAAACTCCAGCAAAGCCACCCTCAAGATTAAACCCTAAGCCCGAAACCTAAACCGGAAAGCTTAAACCATGAAGCTGAGCCCTCAGCGGGCCGATCTCGGTTCCAGTGCAATCGCACTGTAGCACAAAATTGAAATGCGCTGTCGCCTTGCCCGATTCTGAGACTTAAGTCACTGGGCTGTAGCTGTTTTAATTGGGGTGAATTAAAAGTAGGCATAACTATAGTCCTTTTTACGTTAATAAATATGACTACTGCCATCGTCTTTGTCTTTTCTACAGAAATAATCATCACTATTGACCCTTTTCTATGTTTGGGACCAAAAGATGCTTGCCGATTGGGGGGGGGGAATCTAGGGAATTTGTCCTGAATTTGAGCCGAATTTGAACTGAATTTGAAGCGAATCTGAAGCGAATTTGAGCCGAATTTAGAACTGAATTTGAAGCGAATTTGAGCCGAATTTGAATTGAATTTGCATAGATTTTGAACCGACTTTCCCTTTACCGCCCTAGGGGTCACACAGTTTTGTCCTACTCCTACTGCCCTGGGCGAGCGGGCGGGGGGAGGTGGATCCGGGCGTGGGGCGGGAGGAGCGGGGTGGGGCGAGGCCACCTCACAGTGGGCAGCCTGTTCTTGTAGTTGTCCTCTGCTGCAGAGAATCCGATGATCCGATGACTCCGATGATAATTCCAAATCTTCCTTTCGGATGGCACTGGCCGATGAAGGCATGTTCACATGCAAACGATGATCAATTCAATCCTCTCAAATCCCAAACTCCAAGGACATTAACCCCAAAGGCCCTGAACCCAAAGCAACCCCGCGTCAAAACCCGAACACCTTTCGAGGGACCGGCGGCACGAAGAAATCGAGAGACCTGGACCTGGGCGTGACAGCAGGAGGGGCCCGAGGTTGCGGCAGAGGTTGCGGCATGATAGGGGTGGGTCGGGGTGGGAACGGCAGGCACTTTAGTCCAGTCTACATGGAAGAGGAAGGTTGGGGGCAGGGGGCGGGCGGGACAGACATCGCAAAGCTCCGGCAGGTTTGAGGCGGCCACACGGACACTCGCGAAGGTGCCCCAATGGTATTTCATCAGAGACCTGAAGCACAAGGGGGAGACACCCAGGCTATCCCAGTGCACGAGCAAGCCAAAGGCTGGAAGAGCTGAAGCTCGGAACCCGACGCCCGCCACCGAAAAGGAAGACACCTGCCGGTCAAAGGAGGGAGCTTTCAGGAGATTAGTAGCTTTGGGGTTTCGGGGGACTTTCGGGAGGCTTGTTGGGGGGATCGGGCTGTGTTTGGGTTCAGGGGCTCAGGGTTAGCAGGCACGGCAACCAAACCCGAAAGAACGGAAACCAATAAACACCCCGAATACTTAGGGGGAGGAGGGGGGAAGGAGGGTTCGGCTGGCTTTGGAGCTTGGGGGGGAGGGCTTCGGTTTCGGGGCTTTGGGGCTTAGAAGGATAGGGACCCGAAACCCGAGAGCAAGCTACGACATGGCTTGTTTCCATCACAAAAAACAATTGCCGCAGCGTGAAACTCACCCCTCGTTTGCCGGTGTGTGCATCGAACCTCATATGATATCATGATATCGAATCTAGCCTGATACCCAACCCGGCCGACAGCACAGCACCGCACAGCACAACATATGAACACACCGTGCTGCTGCTACGGTGTGTGTGTGACACATATAGCAGCTCACACAGCAGATCAAGGCAGCACACACAGCACCGTAGTACGAGTTCCGGTGTGTGTGCGGGGTCTACGAGAGGGCAATAGCAGTTTCGACCTAGCCTAGGCATGTGCTGTGCTGTGCCTAGTAGACCGGCTGCTCTCACGATGACGTGTCACTTGACTCTGCCGCATCACTCATCATCTCGCTGTCATTGTCCATCTTCTTGTCATCACCGTTATCGTCCGGCTTCTTGTCGTCATCTTTCTTCCTGTCATCTTTCCTGTCATCGTCCTTCTTCGTGTCGTCATCGTCCATTGGCTCATCGTCCTCGCTCTGCAGCATCGGACCCTGCTCCATGAAGATCGCGATGCTCGGCCTCAGCAGCTGGTAGCCTCCACACTCTGGTCTCGTTGCACGGTACACCATCTCCTGCACGGATGCACTGCGCGGTATCGACATGCTACCCGTCTCCACACCATTCTCCAGCAGGGTCACTTCGTACTGCATGTCGGGCGAGCTCGGCAACATATGGGGCTGAAGCCCCAATGCCCACTTGGGCTGGGCCTTGGGCCCGTCCACGTCATTGCCCTCCATCGTGTTCGTCGTCTTCATGGCCTTCATGGACATGCTGGGCCTGGCCTTCATGGCCTTAGTGGCCTTCGGAACCGCCTTCATGGCCTTCATCGACTTGCTGGGCCTGGCCTTCGGAACCGCCTTCATGACCTTCATGGCCTTCGTGACCTTCATCGCTTTCATCGCCGTGCTGGCCTTCATCATTTTCATGGCCTTCGTGACCTTCATCGCTTTCGTGGCCGTGCTAGCCTTCATGGCCTTCATGGCCTTCATCGCCTTCGCCTTCGCTGCAGGCTTCTTCATGGGAGCGAAGCCACCATCAGCGAATCAGCATTCAAGGAAGCTTCCCTAGTATTAATGGGCCATGCTTTTGCAGTGTGGCTGCTATTGTTGGCATGCTCCTAGCCGTCACGTAAACCCTGATCGATGGGCCATGTTGTCACAGTCTGGTTTTGCACCCGAACACAACATCGAGCAAGCTGCCCTCTGGACCAAGTATCGCGAACACTCGCCAACCGATGCTGCACAGCACTGCAATCCCCAGAGCATGCCAACGGCTAGGAGCAGTGCCACCCTAGAACAACCCCAATCCCGCAGCCTCGCGGCTTCTCCTCGGCCACATCCGGATCCAGGGCCTTGGCAAGCAGACTCCAGCGGTAGCCGAGACCACAGAAGCAACCTCCGACTACACAAGGACAGCATCGGCAGCTCGGGCCACCGTCACGACATCGTCGTTGCGCTAACCGACAAGCTGAGAACAACAAGCACCTGGGAAGCATCTGGAGCTCAGGTCCCAACCAATGCATCCCCAGACCACCAAAACCATCCCGCCGCAGCCTGGCCGAGCTTTCGTAGTCAGTCGGACTTATCAACACTGACACTGCGCGGCACTACTGTCCCTCACTGGAAACAGCAACTGATCCTGCAAAGAACTGCAGCCACCCCCTTTAGTTTAAAAGGGTGCACAAAATCCACAATCGAACCTGCACAGCACCACTGTCGCCACCAAAGCTGCCGCGAAGCCCAGGAATCCCTGCAAAGTCATTGCACAGCATCCAAGGAAGTAACGTGTTTTAAAGACAGGAACAATCAGCTACCAGACAATATTCAAAGACGTTGCAGACATGCTTGCAATGATTCAGCGTCTGAGTGGACATGGTGCAGTGGGCCAAGCCCCTGGCTGGCGCACACATGGCCCCGCTTTCACCTGGCATCGCACACAGACACACACAATGAAAAATTGAATTGTGCGTCTCACTGCGCCCACGTGACTTAGGACTATCGCAGCAGCTTGACTGTTCTGAAGAATCCGACACCGAACCCCAGCTCACGACTGCTTGAATCCCAATAACAGGAATACCCGACATCGAAGAATCCGAATGCACCTGCACCTTTTAGCTTCATCAGTGTCGCCTCAATCAAGTGAATACATACTAGTTGGCCAGGGGGTGCGTGGCAAACCTGGTCCCCATCTCGCTCAGCTGAACCCTGGCGCACGAGTCGCAGGCCAGGGGATTGTGGGGTCAAGGGCTAAGGGTTCCGGGAGTTGCACCCAGTGCGTCGCAAACCTGATCCTGCACAGCACTCCAGTCCCGGCAAAGTGAGGGACACCACTCCAAATCCGAACCCTTAACCCCCAACGGCTTTATCCCGGCAAGCCTTCCAATCATCTCGCTCGCATCAAGCCGCGTCCAGCCTGGGCAGCAGTGAAGAGGGACAAGGAGGACAACGCAGAAGCGCCCTCAACACTGAGGTTCGGGTGCTTGGGGATCAACATCATTGCGCATTGGGCAGCCTAGCCGAGGACCGCGGCTGGGTGTGGAATGGGGGTGGGGTTCGGTTTCAGTTTAGGCTAGAAGCGGCTAGTACTGGAACAGCCCACGCAGCATTCAAGCAAGCCTTCGCACCCCGAACAAACCAACATACGAGTCCAGTCAAAACTCCTACACGCCAAAACTCAAAACTGAAGAGAAAAAGCCCCTCTTCTGCCGACTCGGGGCCGACCGCGGTGCCAGAGACGCTGCTCCTCTGGGAATGTTGAGGAAAATCAAGCCTCTGTTCCGAAAGAACTGGTAACCGACAGGCTTGAGAGTCCAGCACATTTGATTCGCTTGCAATTTCAGCACCAGTCGACTGTTCAAAACGCCGATGCTTGAGACAACATGCCACAATAACACACACACATTTCCAGCAACATCGTCAATCACCCTGAAATCCTACGCCATCAAAACGCCGCAGTCTGCCAGAGCGGTCCTTCTCCGTCCACGGAATGAAGGAGATGATGCATGGACGAGGCTTCGTCTAGGTTTGTGTTTGTCTTTGTCTGGGGCACTAGCTACAAACGGCTCTCATTGCAGCACTGGAATTCATAATAACTCTACCCCACACCAGGCCGCAAAACCTGCCCCCCACCTCCCCCCCTCCTCTCCCCAGCCCTCTGAAACACAAACCTTGGACTCCAAGCCACAAGCCTGAATCCTGCCATAAACCACAAGCTCCAGACGCTAGCCCCAAATCTTAAAGCCTACGTTTGCATCGAAATCCCAAACCCCATAGCCGACTGTAACTATTGTTGGATGTCCAAGAGTCGTTGTCGCAAAAGTAGTACATGCCTGCAGCTGTAATCGCCCGTCGCAAGGCAACCTGCTGCCTCGCGCGATTCTTTTCCATGCCCTGCCGATAGGACAAGGCTTCCAGGGACAATTCCACCAGATTGGTGTCGAACGCATGCACCAGTTGGCGCAACAAGTTCAAAGCCAATGGCCTCACCAAGCCGAAGGCACCTGCATGCGGGTCGTCAAGCCTTGCTGGGTGCATTCCGAACAGAATAACATCTATCAGCGACGGTCTCTGGAAGTCAGAGGTGAGGACTTCTGCCCCACGCAGAGCGATCCACGCTGGTCGCAATCGGGCGCGAATTCCTGTCGTCCAAACGTCCTGGACAGCAAAAGTTCCTCCAGGGTGACGCACTTCTTTGGAGACAGTCGCACGGGCGCCGACAGCCTGCACATCGAACTGCAGAGAACCGCACCCTTGGAGACAGTGCTCGAACAGCCTGCAAAGGCATGCCCTGGCAGCTTTCCGCTGCTCAGAGTGTCGCTGGGAGTGCGAAATCCCCCAGGCGATCCACGACCATGCCAGAGAAGTTGGCAGAGTTCTGTCCTTCAGATAGAACTCCTGAGCCTCTCCGTCAGAGATGCCCACCTCCCGTTCATGCTTCGTGCGCGGCAGGGCTGGCACAGGTTGTCCAGGGAAGAGCTCGTGGTGAACCTCCTCCACTTGGGAAACCTTGACAGTGTCCCGGCAGTGAGTCATGGCCTTCTCAGGCTTTGCCGTGGTAAACAAGTTGAGGAGCAGGTCACATGCCGCCCATTGATTCGGAACTCCAGACCCGGGGGCTAAGACCACGGGGATTGCCGGATCTCCGGGAACCAGCACGTTCACCAAATTCAAGCCCGCCATGGAATCAGCAACATGTCATTCTAATTTGCCTATGGCCTATGCATGTCGCTGGCAATGAATCATACGGCTGATCTCGCAGTCTTTGAGGGCTCGGCGTGTCGTTGCCTGCTGCTAGCTGTGAAGTAGTCTTGGGCCCAGCGCCGGTTGTTAGGCTCAGTCGCAAGTAGCCCAGGGGAACACAAGGCTCCTCTACTCATGTGCTGTTGTCGGTTGTAGGAGTGATACTGTCGATGGACAAACTCCTGCATGACCCTAAGGACTCTAAACTATGGGAATTATAGTATATTCCTTATAATTGGTAATGCAAGATTCCTTTATGATCATGGCTGGCTGGTTGTCATAGAGAACCTTTTTATATAACTGTTATCGGAAAACCACACCGAAAAATAAATCAAAATAAGCCTTAATAAGGGTTATTTCGTCTTTATTTGTGTTCCCCCGCATCTAAAAAAAATAAAGACAATTAATCCTTATTAAGCACTAATAATCCTTATTAGGGTCTATTTCCGGGCCCACCCCTCTATTTTATATTTATTTTCTAGGGGGGGGGGTTTGGAGGGGGGGGGCAGCGATTCTTGTGATATTTGTGTGTGCACAAACATACATGCGTACATGCATAGCATTTAAAACATACGTACATATGTACGTACATACATACATACTTACATACATACATACGTACATACATACGTACATACGTACATACATACGTACATATGTACATACATATGATACATCCATGCATACGTACATACATATGTTTGCATGTATAACTAGTATAGCGCATAAACGTACATGTATAATGCATACAGATACAGGTCTGTATATTCATTCTCCAGGCTTTCCGAGGCACTTCTTGTCCTCCGACGCCTCCTCGTCCGCTCGCGTTGCTTGGCCACTGTCTTCCACCCCGAGGTCGCTTCGAACTTGGCCCACCAAACCTGCCGCAGCCTGTCCATCACCATAGATCAATGCCTAACAGCTAACAACCTGCCCCTGGTTCGCTTCGGCCTCCAGACCATCATCCGAGGAGTTGGAAAATCCTTCCTGCGCATCTCCAGCGTCCGACTCGGGTTCGGCGTGGGACCCATCCTCACACTCGCAACATCTCGCAAGGATCCAACTCCGGGAGCCTGAAACTTGCACAGATCTCTGCTTTGGCCGAGAGTCCCCAAGGCCACCCAAACCCTCCTCGGAGTCGCTGCCTCGCACAAGGCGAGCAGAAACAAAACCGTGTCTAGCACTCGTTTTCAGGGCCCTAGGTGGCCTAGGGATGATCCGGAATCCTCCGCAGTCTCCTCCAGGCCGGAGCCCTCATCGGCGTCTGCCTCTAGGGCAATGCAGAGCACATCCAGGAAGTCATCGGGGTCCATCTCCTTCGACGTCTCCCGCTTCACTTCTCTGAGAGGCAGTGCAGTGTGCAGTGTGTCTTGCGGGGCTCCGCCGCGTGCTCCATGTACTCGGCGGGCAGCTCCAAGATGCGCATCACGATCTGCCAGAGACGGCACTTGCGGGGTCTCTTTTTCAAAGCCGGCGCCCGGCCTCAAAGGCAGGAAACCCAACGTCGCTGGCCAAGACTTCCTAAGTTGCGTTGGTCTTGGAACTCACGGGCTGCAGTTTGCTGGTCGATCCCCTGGACGAAGGCACCCCTGCATCCTATGGAATAAGACTTCTTTCGCTGTTCTGCTGGTCGAGTCAAGCTTCACAAAAGTCCGCAAAGCCTTCGAGAAGCTCTTGATCCTTGCATGGGACAGTTGCATTTTCCATCCGACATGGCGGAGCCTACAAGTCTTCAACTTACATAGAAGGGCCTGCGGCTTGATGCACTGCGCTTTGTGCCCTATCCAATCCTTGTCACTGAACCCTGGACCCAACTCCCAAGCCTTGGAACAGTTCATGCCCCACTGAACCCTCCCCACTCCCGATCTCGTCTCCTGAAGAAGCTCAGATGCCGCCTGCAGCGCTTCTATGCCTCGTTCGCTGAGCACCTGAGCTGCACTTCATGACAGGAAAGGAGGTGCCGTGAAAGGAGCGACGTGGCCTCGAGAGCGGGCCCCTTCAGGATGCCTCCCAGGAACTCCCAGGCCGCGTCGTCGCCGCCTGAGATCGAGAGAGGCATTGCCGGGCGCATCACAGACTGGGCCGACCGCCCCAGCAGCCCCGGCAGCCGGGTCTCGGGCGGAAGATGCTGGGCGCAGCGGCCAAGTGCAGCACCGTGGACGCGCAGAGCGCCAAGGGCACCTCGAGGCCTTGGGCTCTTTGGAGTGAAATGGAAAGTTCTGCATGGACCTGAGGATCTAGTTCAAATCCACAACCAACGAAAACATGTGCCACGAAGGTGGTGGCACCTGACTCGCTCTCGCTCTCGCTGCCCATGACAGACACCTGACATGCTGGGTTTCTCAAGCCACTGCCGAGGCCAGGATCCACTCGAGCAATGCTGTCCAAATGAAGGAAAAGGCTTCGTGTGTCATGGCGCCAACAGCTCTGTTCAGACAGGGTACCTGGATGGCGAAGGCGTCCATGACAGACTGCATGGACTTCTCCGAAGCAGACTCCCCATCCACCTCGGCAGTTCACGAGTTTTGTCTGGTGGCGATAGTTTATTGCCACTTGAGGTTTGCATAGGCCACTTGCTAAGGCGACCTCCAGCACGTGCCTCCAGGAAATGGAGCCGTTCGAGCAGTCCAGGAGAAGACAAGCTGGCATGTCTCCTGGCGTTCGCAGCTACATCGCATTAGAAAGCTTCGGTCTCCCGTTACATTGCCAGCACAGCTCGGCTCCTTGCACCACCTCGAACTTCAAATTCAGCTTCGGGCCACCGGCGGCCTCGCCCTTTGTTATTGAAACCTGAAGCCCAAACGCCCAAACCCAAGCCGGGGCTTGACGGTGCTTTTTCCCGTGGGCCTCGTCCAGCAGAGTGGTCTCGCGAGGATCCTCTCCGTCCAGAGTCTCACGCAACACCTCCGGGTGCTCAGACACGCGTGCCATGTGCGCATGAAGTGCCACTGCACATTACAATCTCAAACATGGACGCCACGGCGGGGCTCGGGCGAGGCGTGGCAGGAACTTGCCACAGGTCTCATCGAGACCGGGAAGAATGCAAGTCCAGTCCGGATATTGCAGATGTAGCGTGCCTTGCACAAACTCGCTACAACTCACAATCTGATGGCACCAGGTGACGCACGGCCAGATGCCGACAGGGTGCGTATTGTCTGTGGGGTCGGCACGGCCGCTGCGGCGGCCTTCTCAAGCACCAACGGCTGGCTCCAGCCGCTTTGATGAATAGACTGCCTGCGCAGAGCACAAGGATCCGTGACTTTGGCAGTACTTGCAACGTCTGCGACTGAGCGAAGTCGAAAGCCTTGCGTACAGCTGAAGGCGAATCCGGACGCAAGCACTTGAGGCGCAGCTGTCGGGCAGCGGAGTCAGGCCAACGCCTTAGAGCCCAACTCGGAGCAAACAGCCGCCCGGTCCTTTGCGTGGCCAAGCGGCAAGTGTCGCTCGTTGCGGCCGCACAAGCCTGCAGACCCCAGAAAGAATAATCAGCACTGAGCGTCGCCTGGAATTTATTCAGGTTCAAAAGCTGGCCTTGGCGACGAGCTCACTGGCTGTCGTCGGGTCCTGTGCCGACAAGCAGACCCGAAGTCTTGGAGCGAACCGCTCCCAAAACTGCACTGGTAAGAGTAATTGCTTCGGGATTCGCTGCCACCCAGGCCCACGTAGTGCTTGCAGATTGGCTGCAGCTCGATCGCTGGCTGCCAAACTAAAGGAGACATGCCTGACGCCACGGCTTCTCGCAGTGCCAACACGAGTCCCATCAGTGTCGGCTTCAGGACAAACTAAGTTCGGTACAATCCGAAGTTCGTGAAATGTTTCTTCGGCAGAACGCATATGAAGGCACTGACTGCGCGCCTATGATGCTTTGGCCAACACTCTCTTCACTGAACTCCACTTCGCTGTCCTCACGCGAACAGTAAATCCAGGCATGTGTTGGCTAAGGCGAACTTGTTATCAGTCATCGCTCGAACCTATTTCAAGATTGTGGCGGTGCAAATCGTTCATGGTTCATTCCTAGGTTTAGGGTTCACATGGACTTGATTCGCATTTGAAGTTTCCCCGTGAGCTTGTCTTGAGATCCTATCATTCTACGCGTGTGTCGTTGAAAGTTCAGAAAGGATGTCTGCAAGATCTGACCAAGGAGTGCAACTATTCCACACGAGAGGCTTCTTGAGATCCGAATCGCTGCCACTAGCTTTGCAAGATTATTGACACGGCAGCTGGCGGTAGGATAGCAGGACTGCAGACTTCAAGACTCAATACTGACCTGCCTTGTCCGAGGACGGGAGCCCCTCGATGCAAGCCCATAGATGGCCTGTGGCACACCCGACACTGCAGCAAAACGACGTTTTCTCAGAGACAGTATGTGGTCTGCCGGACGAGACACTCACGGCCCGGCACCTCCGCAGACTTGCGAGAGTCTCGGCCAGTTGAAGATCAGGCATATCATGTTGCAAGACTGACCTGGCTGCGATGGCTGTGCCGCTAGGCAGGGGGAGGTGGGATCCGATGGCATCCAAGGCAAGTGCCCACCACATGCAGCTCACGCGGAAGGTCCGGCCTTGGCTCTCCAAGAAAGATGCAGCCCAAAGGAAGGAACCAAGAAATCGCCCAGTGGCAGTTTCCAGGCAAGTACGTCCGAGGGCTTGGAATGGACTGGCTCGAACTTGGAGATGTCACTTGAGGGCCCTCAGAGTTTGACACCATTACGGAGTGGAAAACAGCACATGCGCTTCATCTTCAAGCCAAGGAGCGATCTGCGCAAAGCCTGAAGCGAGCTTCCGAAGGGGTTGGACTCCTCAGATGGAGTGAACAGGCCAGGGTTGCAGGGTTCACGCTTCGGACGTTTGGGGCGACTAAGCCGGACGAGGAGCGTTTGGAACAAGAGTCGGCTCTCCTGCTCGGCATACTCGAGATCGTATTCATCCAGCTCGTCGATATCCTAACAACGACGATCCATCATGTCATCATGCCGATTTACATCGCCATGCTGCTCCGACCTGCTCCAGAGGAAGTAGCGCCTCGGAAGGAATCAGAGACTGGCAGAATCTAACCAACAGTCCCCTGGCCCGCCCACCAAGGGTCTCTGCTCTACCCTAGGCCTGGGCCCAAAGAGTCTGAAAGCCAAAGCCGCAAACAAATGAAGTCAGGTTTCGGAGATGTTCTGGGAGGCTGGCTCCTTGGAGGGTTCGACCCGTGTTCGGGTTCAGGCGGTTCAGGCTTCTCGGAGTCTTAACCCTGGACCAAGTCTTGTCTGCTGGTTACTTGACAAGACGACATCATGACTCCGCATCTGGGGACGAGACTCGAGCTCCCCCTCTGCAAGCCCTGAAACTGTGCATCTCAACACACAAGGAAGGGAGCAAAAACCAGAAAGCATAGCAGCCAAAATGAAGAGCTGAGTGTCCCAACAATGAAGATGGCAGCAGAAAAAACGAGAAACCAAGAAAAACCCAACAACGTCGCTTGCCATTCAATTACAATCCCCCTTAACAGCCACGTCCTGAGCCGGAACTGCGTTCATATTCAGACAGAATGCGCAGAGACAGACAGATCGATCAAGGCTCCGAGAAGAGCATGGCTGTGGGGACGGGCTCCCAGTCAGTCTCCTCTTCGCCGATTTGGTGCCTCGCTTCTTGCATTTCAAGAGTCCCGCACCACCCATCATTATGAGGAATCGAGGAACCGGCTGCTGCTCAAGTTTGTACTGCAACGGGGGCAGTCCATCATTCAGCTCGCCCACGTCCAGCTCAGGTTTGGGCCAGCACAGCTGAAGGATCTCCTGGACTTCAAGCAATTGCAGACGTAATTGACACCGCCGCGCTTGAGATCGGTCAAGACAAGGCTCCGAGTGGATCAGGCTCTTGCTCTTCAGGTCCTTGCCACGTCTGTCACAGCTGTCTCAGGCGCTTTCCGGTGTCACGGCTCGTAAAGGGTCCTCCATGAGAAGGAAACCTCTGCCCAGAAAGGTCGGCAGGGGTGGCATGGTCTTGCTTGCCTGGCCCTCCATCTGAAGCGCCAACGTCTCCGACGGCTCTGACGGGGAGCTGTAGCCCTGAGGGCTGCTGGCACGTACACGGAAGCGGAGCTCCTAGCACGAAGCTCTGCGATGCTCTCTTCACCAGAACCCCATGGGTCCACACGCACCTCGTACCCAAAGCTGGCTTTGATGGCCTCTGCAACGGTCGCCCTCTCCACCAGAGCTCGCACCAGGACGGTCGATGTGTCTTCCACCTTGCTAGGCTGGAAGGGCGATCTTCAGCAAATGGATAGCAACGTGCATCGACGAGTCACGTACACATCAGAGTCCAAGGCGGACACTCTTTACTCGGAAACACTGGAAGTTGCAACAAGGAACCTGCTCCGGTGCAGTGCAAAAGCTGCGCAAGCCGGTCCAGTCGGAGAACTTGCTGCTTGCCCGGCGTTTCCTGCCTTGGACCTGCTCTCGCGGCTTGCAACAAGTGGGCTGCCAACGACTTACGAGTAGCATATGGAGCTTCCGCTCTGCCGAGAGAATGAGTGAAGCACCTGAATTTCGAATCCGATTCCACGCGGAAGTTGAGCCGGCATTTCACCATCCACGGCCACATCGAACTCCAATGAGAACGAGAAGGCATTGCACCTTTTGCAAGGACACGGGACGCTTCAACTGGTCGCCGTCTCGGTCCAGGCCTGACTTCCGGCTTCGCCAGCTGGAGGAGAAACACCTCCTGGCTGTCATCCTGCTCCTTCCATGGAGTCGGCGTGGACCAGTTGCCGCCTGAAAAGTGGGAACTTACAGTGAGGAAAAACAGCAGAATCCTTTCTAAAGTTTGTTACTCCTCGACTCTGTTTACCTCACGACTCTGAGACCGCCGCCGGCTGCTCGGACGCGGAGCCGCCAAGCCTCCTCGGGCATCTCGGAGTCAATCAGTTCCACAGCGGCCTCGTCGGATTCGCTTTTCGCTTCGCTTTTCCAGGAACCAGCACACTCAATCAGCAGACCCGGCAAACCCAGATTCAGCGCACCAGCCGGCAGAAGTGTAGTGTAGAGTGTAGACTGCCACCCGCGAGCGCATGGCTCAAGCAGAAAAACAATCATAGTTAATGTCAGACATCGCGAATGGAACCCCAGCAGCCCCCGCTTAACCCAGACCCCCTCTCTCTCGCATGGTTGATGGATATGGCCGACTCCAATTTCCGTCTTTCGTTCGGTCGCAAACGTCGATCCAACAAGCTCGAAATCAGGTCGGGATGCCACTGATCTCTGGCAAACTCGCGGCCGTGTAGAGGAGTCTCGGACTATCCCCAAAGATCCCTACAAACATCCAAACCTTAAGCTTAGCACCCTGCATCATCAAGGCCGAGGTGCCGTGAGAGTTGTGGCCTGGGCCCCTTCCTCTGCCACATCTTCAAACCGCCTTGGAGACATGGTGTGCTTCCCCGAAGACCTTGGAACGATGCTGCCCCGCTGCTGGGGGAGGAAGAAGCTTTTCACCGGCTTCCAGTCCTCCGAGCCGTGTTTCGACGGGCCCTCTCACTCTTTTATGGGCACAATTTCATTGTAGCTCGTAGCACGCACACTGTGACCGGGTTAAACGACTCTGATTCCTGGGAGCCCGATGCTCGCTGTCTCAAAAGTTGTGCAGGATTGGTTGAGTGTGCCATATGCACAGCGACATGCAGGAGGCAATGCGCTTTAACAACTTTCGCAAGCTTCAGTAGATCAGTGCTGCTGTCATGGAGATGCCGTTCCTACTCTTGTCCTGCACGTCCAACGCGGTGCGGAAGCAGATCTCCGCTTCGAACAGGACATCTGCAGCCAGCTTGCCCCGCTGTTCCCAGGAAACCTCGGGCAAACCGGAAGGCATCCTCTCCCACATTCGTTCTCTTGAAGATTGTACTTCTGCGTGGTTCTTTGCTCTCCAGGGCGTGTGCCTCAATTTCCATGCGTTGTGCTTCCTCTTCCTCTCACTCCTGCCATGCCCTCCCTCAGATCTGGCACACACAACACGGACGAGTCACGGATCATCCTTTGACCCCTTGGGTAACAGCTCCTTGTCCTGCACTGCGCCATCCGTGTAGTCCGACCGTCCCGTCGTGCATCCGCACAAGCCCTTCTCTCTCCATGTGTGGCTCTCTTTTTCTGTCTCTCTCTCTTCTTCCGTTGGGCGTAGAGGGCTGTTTAGGCCCTCCAGCCGCATGGGCCCCCCACTTGTTATGGGGACTTTTTTTTCTCTCCTCTTCTGCAGGGCGTGGAGGGCGTGTCAAGCCCCCCGGCCACTTGGCCCCCCCCATGTGTTATGGGGCTTTTGGAGAGGTGTGACTCGGTGTGACAAGATAGCGAGTCCCCCAGAATTGCAAGGAAAGTATATTGGATTCTAGATTTTCTGGGTTCCTCAGCTATTTTGTTTTTGTTTTTTTTCTCTCTCTCTCTCTCTCTCTCTCTCTTTCTCTCTCTCCCTCTCTCTCTCTCTCTCTCTCTCTCTCTCTCTCTCCCTCTCTCTCTTCTTCCCCGGGGCATGAGGGGAGTGCGAAACCCCTCGGCCTTAAAGGCCCCCCCGATGTTCGTGGGGCTTTTGGAGGGGCGTGAAGATTTGTGAAGGTTTTCCCCCCGGTTGATTTAAGACTGTGTTTAACACTGATTCACTACACATAAGATGTGCTCGTGGAAACAAGGACTACCAGCTAAACCAAAGCTCACAACATAGCATAACATCACATATCTTGCACATCCCCCGGTATACTCAGAGCAGTGTGTGTTATGGTCCTGGCTATGCTCGGGGTATTTTCCTCCTTTTCATACTACTTCATCAGCATCGCAGTCGGACGCCAGATCATCACAACAATTTCTGCAGGCAAACAACTGGAATCTTGATCCCCTATAAAGCAGAAAAAACTGAGGTCCGCACAGCTGTTACTGACCGAGCACTACACAGTCTCCGAGGTGAAGTGAATCTTGATTGGTGTAGAAAGGAGGGAATGCCGTGAGTGCAAAAGACAGACTAGATGCAGGGCAATAGAACATAGCATAAAGTTGTCCCCCCTTCCCTCCATCGGTTCATATGCGTTGTATGGTGCTTTGCACTCGTCAGCACTTTTCGTTCCCCCGGTGCATAGCAACATGAAAACAACATGTGTGGCCATCACAAGAGTACATTACAGGAAACTGTTTCACCGGGTTTTTCGTGCTGACCTAGCCGTTCTTAGCGCTCACTCCCCCTCAGAGGTGGTCGTGGATGTGCATCGCCAAGAGCCGCCGACGTCGGTGACTATCATTGGACATGTCATCTTCATGTTTCCCTTCATCAGGGCTCCGCGCTCGCCGTGGATGTCGTTCTCAGGGACTTGGTGGGTCCATGACCAGTACTATGGATTATCCCCCAAACCATGGTGACGTTCTGTCTCCCACCATTCATTTCTCCCAGTCGGGAGGCCATGGGAATTCTCTGGAATTCGAGCGGAGATTTGTCGTACCAGTTGCATTGCCGCTTCCTGGAGTTGTGGAAGACTTTCCTCCGGCCATGCACCGACGGACTCGTGCAGGTGGTGCAAGAGCGAAAGGGCTTGCTTCCATGCAGGATCTTGTCGTCCCCGCTCCACCAGTGGGTTTTCAGTGCCGCCATCTGCGATCCCCACCACATTGGCGGGGTGAACGATATTCCCGCCAGCGCAGAGGGCTTGCATCGCTTCCCCGACTGCCACCAATGTCGCCCAGTCAGTCGGTCCTGCGGTGTTGTCGAGTACGTTGTTCAGGATCCCCCGCAGCGGCGTGAGGATTGGCGGCAGCTGAATATTCATTGCGATGTCATCCATGGGGAGTGTCTGCATCCATGACATGAGAGCGGCTATGTGCGGCTCGAGCGTCCCGTAAGTGACACATCTCCCTTCATCGGCTAGCTGTTGTCTTGCTATGATGATGAGTGCGGCTGCTGCAGTGTATGCTTGCTGTCGGCAGAGTGTTGTGATGTCGTTGCTCCCCCTGCTGTGCGAGCTTGCGGCTGCATTCGTTGGTGGCTGGTTCCCCCGGCTGGAGTCTGTCCCTTGGTGGTCACTTTCGAGGGCTTCGGCTGTGGGTGTGTCAACCAGCAGGTGGATGAGTGCTTGATTTGCATTGTGTACGATGTTTGCTGTTGCATCGGTGGCTTGGTGTTGTTCCGCGATTCTGCGGATTTCTGTGAGGTGGCGCTCCACCTTTTCCCAGGAGCGTTCGCACGCCTGTGGTTCGACAGGCAGTTGGCTGTCATCTGGGGCAGCAGCTTCTTCGTCGTTCTCTGCATATGCCAGGGTTGGCGGTGGGCTTTGATCCCCCGGTGTTGTTGGTGGGCGACCTGAGGCCGTGTGGGACTGTGTCGTGGGTTGGGGTTCGGTGGCTGCTGTGGCTATTGCATGTGTCGGGTCAGCGGCTCCCGGCAGCTGCTGTGTTGATGGTTGCATGCTGGGTTCGGTGTCATCGGCTGCTGGTGGGGACTGTTGCTCAAGGCTGGCAGAGAAAATGGTGTGTTGCATAAGGTTGCTGGCATCGTCACCCGTGTGGTCATCAGCTCGGGGTTCTGGCTCTGGTGGGTGACCGATCCGTCGTCCATCTCTGAGTCTGGCTGCGAGTGGAGTGTCCCCCGGTCTGCGTTGTTGTGGTTGCTGTGGTGGCTCTGCATCACGGTTGCCATCTGGGTTCAGTCCCCCTCGCAGCGGTCGACGGTCCATGAAGGCAGGTTGTGATTGTTGTTGTGTGTGCTGGGCTCGTTGTTGTTGATGCGTGGCTTCTTTCGTGTCGCGGCTGTTTGCGGCTGGGTCAGTTGTGCGTGAGCTGTCTGCTTCCGGTTTTCGTACGGGTGGGTAGTAGCTGCGCGGTGCTTCGTGGGATGAGCTTGCTGCGGAGTCGCGCTCTGCTGGTGGGTCTGTGTGTTCTGCCTTCCCCGGCTCCGTCTCGGGTATGCTTGGGAGGGGTCTATGTGGCTTTGCCCCTCGAGGTGCATGTGTGTTCCCCAGCTGGGTCTGGGGTTGTTTGCCAGCCTCCCGCAATCTGCGGACGGCTTCTGGTGGACTCGAACTGAGTTGTTCCACCTTTATTATCCATTCAGCGTCGACCTGTTCGAAGCGGAGGCGATCGCCGGCTGCCAAGAGCATGGTCCCCGGCATGTGGTCTTCCGGCGCTGGCGCGTGGTCTATCTCTAAGAGCCACAGCTCCGACGTGATCTCCGTAAAGAATCCAATCACGCCTTCAGTGAAGGGCGGCGCGCTAACCGCTGTCCCCTCCGCTCCCTCCGTGACGATGCGTGGAAGGCTGCCGCGTTGGGTGCTTGGTCTTTCCGGAGCGTCAGGTGCACGGACGACTTCGATGCGCCATGTGTTGTCGGGTAGGGGCAGCAGTTCCCCCTGTGTGTAGGGGGGTTGGATTGGGAAGTCCGGTGGGATCGACATGTTGCGGACAGGGTCTGATGTTTGTGCATCGACCCACTCTTGCATGAGTTGTTCTTCCCAGGGTGGTCGCTGTTGGGAAGTGATGGGGTCTGCGTCTGCTGCTTCTGCGGGGGCGTCGTCGGCAGGCGTGGTCCCCGCCTGTGTGTTGTCAGGGGCTTGGCTCGGTGTGTTGTGGTCATTGCTGTCGGCAGTGTGCTGTGTTGTGTTGGCTGCAGCGGTGCCTGCGTCGGTGTCGGTTTGCGAGTCAGGTGGCTGAGTCGTGTCTGCAGTGGGGCCTGTGGTGTGATCGCCGGTGGGGGTGACTGTGGGTCGTGGTGCTCCGTATGTCCCCCAGGGGAGGTTGGCCCGGTTCAGTAGGTCTGCCCAGTCCACTTCGGCCGTTGGTTGGTGTCGTTGTGGTGGTCGCTGACGCTGGGATTGTTGGTCACGCTGCTGCTTGTATAGTATTCCCCAGCCTGGCCCTTGCTGGCTTTGCGGTGCGGGTCGTGCTTGTGGCTGCTGTCTGTTTGCCTGCTTCCACTCGTATTTGCAGGCTTTGTTTTGTACCCGCTGGCTTCCGTGCCCGCAGTCGTTGTCCTGGTCCTCTGGCTCCGCATCTGTGGCGTAGGCTGCCGGCTCTGTGGTGTCTGCTGCTGCGTTTCCCTGGTCACCAGGGGGGTCGTCATGGGTTGCAGCGGGGAGCGTGCTTTCCCCCCACATGTTGATGTTGCTCGCTGCGTCTGTCGTCGGTTCTGTGTCGGCCTGGTGTGCGTCAGTGTCTGCTGGTCCGGCTCCAGTGTCGTGTGGCTCGGTCTCCATAGCTTGCGTGCTGGCCGCCTGCCCGCCCCAGGCGTCTCTGTCGTCTGCCTCGAGGTCTGGTGTTGAGTCTGCCTGGTCTGGTTCGGCTGTGGCTTGCTTGGTGTGTGTCGTGGTGTTGCTCTGTATGTGCAGGTGCTTCTGGCGGGAGGGTCGTCTGCTGTGCAGCGGTGGTGGGGTGTGTGGTTCGCCGCTCTTGCTGCTCTTTGAACATCAGTGCGAGGCCCTCTGCGACTTGTCGGGATGGCCCGTCTGGTAAAGGTTGTGTGAGCATGATGACGCCACGTCGGCCGACTTGGTCTGGTGTCTTTGGGCTGCTCTGCCGAGTGTCTGTGGGATCGGTGGCATTGGAGGCTTGAGGATGTTGTGGCTGTGGTGTGGGTTCGTGTTGGTTGGTTGGATCAGGCTGGTCCCGTGGAGTCTGTGCTGGGCTCGCCGGGTATGCCAGGGATCTGTTGCGGGGTCGTAAGGGGGTGCAAACCTGACGGTGCCATACCCCTGGTGGTGGTGAGCTGTCTGTCTTGGATGACAGGCTGCTTGTGGTTGTGCTGTATGTGGTTGCTGGAAGGTTCCCCCGGGCTGTCCGGCTGCCGGGGTAGCCTGGTGCTGTACAGCTTGAGGCTGCGGTTGCTGCATCTGTCCATGGTTGTGTGTTTGCTGCCAGGCTCCCTGCTGACCTTGCGGTGGTTGCTGTTGTGGGGGGAGTGTTTGTTGTTGGGTCCCCCCGTAGTGTGCTTGCGGCTGGAGCTGGTATTGCGGCGGCGGCATCTGTATCTGCGGGATGCCGTTCCCCCCGATGTGGATCTGGGCTTGTGGTGTCAGTGTGTAGCCGCCCCACGATGTCACTGTTGCACCACCTGTCGACGGGTGAGTTGCCTGCCATTCAAAGCTTGTGGCAGCCAGTGGGTGATGGTGTGGTCCGGCCGTTGCCACGTACGGCGGTAACCAGGGTGTATGCGGCGGCGCCAGGATTTGCCCTCCGGCTTGATTCGGTGGTGTCGGTGGTTGTGGTGGATGTGTGGTGCCTTCGCCGCCTTGGGTCTGTGCATCGGTCTGCTGTCCTGCTTGTGCCTGAGTGTTGGCTGGGCCGTGTTCCCCCGGGGCACGTCTGTGTTGCTGCGGTCCCCCGGGATTGTGTTGGGGTTGCATGCCGAGGCTCTGCTGCTGCAATGACATCCAGATGAGTATCATCTGGACAGTTCGCATGTTGCAGGGTGTGCTGCCGTGTTTCTGCATGTCTTTGCTGTGTTGAACCTCCGGGCGAATGTCACTGGGATTCTCTCCCGGCTGTCTGAACTTCAAGCTACAATATGGTCAGGGTAGTCAAAGCGGTTGGTCATGTAGGAGTTGTGCATCATGTACAGCGGAGTAGTTGTCAGGCGATTGCAGGTCCTCTTCTTCCGCCGGGCATGAGGGGCTGTTAAGACCCCTCGGCCACTAGGGCCCCCCCATATTTTGTGGGGACTTTGGAGGAGTGTGAGAGTGGTTCGTTATCGGCTTCCCCCGGGTAGATCACACACAAAATTAATATCTTTAGGTCGTGTAACAATCCGTGATCCCCCAGGAACCTTGACTACTCTCTACGATCAGTTCTGCCTGCATCGGTCCGGGATCCTCTTTCAGAATAGACAGCGTAGAGTGCTAAACAACTGACATATAGCTGATAATATAGCACGACCCCTGCACCATTGAATTGGCTATCCCTCGGGACCCGGAATGCGACTGACATGTCCATACCGAATTGCAAAAAGGAAAGTCTTGGGGAGCGTAGTCGGAAGGTTCGATGCCCCGGAGGGCTTGAAAAGATCTTAAAGACTTGAGTTCAGGTAGTTGCAGGACGGCAAACCAACCTGAGGTACGTGGGCGGCGCGGGTGGCTGCCGAAGCAGCTCGTATGTCACAACTATGGTGCCACCCCGGCATGGGAACATATGTTACAAGAGCCACAGCATGCAGCTCTCAAAATTTAGAGGCTCACTGCATCACTCAGTTCATCACGATCGTCGGTTGGAGAGTTCGGTCTCCCCTCTGTTCCCCTCCTGCTTCTCCGAGTTGTGCGTCTTCGCCACACCTTCAAAGCATGTAACCCCCCCAGCCTCTCGGCATATTCTGCAACGAGGTGTGTCCCCCGACATGTTGAGGTAGACCCGCACGTTCTTTGCACTCTCCTTGGTCTTGCCACTTGCTCAGTCAGGTAGGCGTCTTTCTCCCCCATCCAGTGGCCGTATAGCGCTGGATCGGCGTGTCCTCTCCCGCAGGGTCCTCTTAGCAGAAGCGGATTTTCTCAGTTTCGACAAGCGCGGAGGCGATGAAGAACTTGCACTCCCCCGCTCAGGCTGACTCAGGTAGCACTCAAACTTTACGTGGAGCTCGATGGCTGCAAGTTCTAGGAGACGTCTAGCTTACGTCAGAAGGGCAGGGGTGGGATCACCGGAAACGGCACAGATCTCCGGCTCACCCCCCGCTAACCCCCTTTGAGCTGATGAAGTCGCCCAGGATGGCGAAGAGGATGAAGTCACCTTGAGCCAAAATGGCTGCAGGTCCTCTCTCTCTCTCTCTCTCTCTCTCTCGCTTTTTACGAGGTAGGAGCCAAGTGCAGCATCCAGGCCCTCACCCCGCGCGAGTTTGCGCACCTGCATCCAGTGACAGGTGTCCTCATCCCCTTCGGGAAACAACTGTCCGGAATGCTCGGCTGTACGGGTGACGTCCCCAGAAACCAACATTCCTACACATGCAATACCTGCAAACATGTTGAAGTCGGTCGCCCTCCTTAGGCTCAGCATCTTGCAGACAGTACTGATGGAATTAGGCAACGAACATCGACTTTCACGTGGGCTGCAGAGAAGAAACTGAAAGGCTACAGTCAACAGTGTCGAGCCATCATGAAAAATCCCCCTGAAAAGGAGGGCACTACATCGAAGAAGATAGTTGTCAGACACAAGAAACATGAGCAAACATGTGAGACAGCCATCATCAGCTGACTGAGCGAACGGTGCAATGGCAAAGTGACTTGATTAGCAGTCGGCGACGCAGGACGACAACCTCGCAAGATGTTCTCTCTCGGTCTCTCTCTTTCTTTCTCTCCACGAGGTGGGGAGCCCCCGGGAGCATCCAGCCCAGGTCTGGCTCTCTCTCTGTCTCTTTGCTTTGGGGCTTGAGGCGGGAGCAGTCCTCCCTGTCTCTCTCTGTCTCTCTCCTCTCTCTCCTCTCTCTGCGCTTTTTCTTGCGGGATTCAAAGCTTTCCTTTTCGGCAAGGACCGCACGCCCAACAAGAACCTCGCAAGAACCAAAAGTACGACAAAAAATACCACTAGCTCTGCATCGCCGTAAGCACAGCAGGCAGCTTTCCATCACCCTCGCCTGCCAGAGGTTCCTGCTGCCACCAAGGATGTTCAACTGCTGTGGACGTCGTGGAGCCGCTTTCGGTGCAGCATTCCTGTAGCAAAGACTGGCTGATACGGGGCGCATGGGAAGTGTGATGACACCGCTTCCAGCATGCATGGATGTGGCCAGACTGGTGACAGAACCTCATCCGGGCCTCAGCGCCTCCTGCGCGGCTTCTGCGGCCAGAATCGCGTCCGCCAGGACCACAGGCGCCTCAGCCTTCGAGCGTCGCGTCGCTCACGACAGACAGCTCGGAGAAAGGTCGACGCAGCCTCCGCGCACGCATCGCTAAGGCGGCCGTCGTTGCTCTGGCACCGCACTCGCAACCAGCAGCGCGATGAGCCTGCCGTCGGATACCGTCTGAAACCAACACCAAACCTGACAAGCCCTCTAGCACGTGGTTTCCAACGTCTGCAACGGAACTTTGCAGCGATATCGCAGGCCACAGACCAGGAGCAAAAGCCAGCCTCCACCTTCCTGCGGCATTTGCAGCGGAACAAAGCCTCAGGAAAAGGCTTGTCCCGGCTCCTTCCTACCGCACAACGGCCTGATGCAAAACGAGACAATAGCATGATCGCGCGAAACCTTCAGCAACCCTGCTCCACATTTGTTTGTCCACGGGCTTCGAGCCGACAGGAGCTTGGGGGAACAACGGATACGGAATGCCGGCACCAATGCAGCCTTCCTGCGGCCACGGCACCGAGGTTCACAAAGCCCGTCGGGCTGGATTGGCTTTCCACCTGCATCACGGCCGCGGTCGTCGAGCTCCAGTCCGATCTACGAGAAGCATCCAGCTCCCAGGACGCCTCGGCACGAGACAGTGGGAACTCAGGCATGGAGGACCTTCCGACATGTTCCTCACGGATTGGAGCCGAAGTATGTCGACTGCCTCGACGACGTAACCGAAGCCCTTGAGGCCGCTGTCCTAACGGATGCAGAAAGCATCGAGCAAGAGAGGTGACCTTCCACAATTGCTAGTCAGAGCATATGCTTGACAACGGCGGGCGACGGTGGGTATGAGGTAGAGTGTGATACAAGGCACCAGCGATGCGGTGTCCTTCTCCGCTGTCCAGGAGACTTCGGCTAGAGGAAACTTACCTTCCCAACAGCATGCGCAAGCAAACTCCAACTTCGCATGCCTAAGTTGAAACGTGGCTAGCCTGAAGTCTCTGACAAGTCTATGAGTCTATGATCCAGCTTCGACGAGAAACTTCCAGGAGCAGTGAGTGTTCTCGTCAACTCCAACTTCTCTGCAGCAGGAGGCCCAACGACACCGTTGATCCGCAGCGTCGCTCGCACACCTTGCAAAGCACTGCACAGGAGCGAAGCGACCAGGGCCAGGCGGCTTCGCGACTTCTTAGTTCTAGTGCGGGCCATCGCGCTGTGTGCAGCCTTCCCATTTGCAAGCTTGACCACTCGCAATGCCAGAGGCTCGGCGGCTGGGAACTGCTCCAAGCCTGCACACATCCGCACAGCGCCAACGCACACTTCAAATAACTCGCCTAGCTATGCACGGCTTGGCCTGAGACGAGAACTTCACTGTAGGCCTGAGCAGCTTCACGTGTGCGCAGAGCCTGACCGGACCGCATCAGCCTTGTCGTTTCTCACTTCCGTTCGGTGATACATCGGAAGGATGCTCCAAACGACGTAGAATGGCAAGCGCTCCTGACGCTCCCATCGTTGGCGTGACATTTTTCTGGTAGCTTATTTGATAGGTCCAAATTCGATGCCCGCGCTCGCAACTACTGCCGACCCCGTGTCCTCCCGCGCTTCGACTTGGTACTTCACGTCAGGACCTGAAGT
Source organism: Symbiodinium sp. CCMP2592 (assembly GCA_905221615.1). Taxonomy (NCBI): domain Eukaryota; class Dinophyceae; order Suessiales; family Symbiodiniaceae; genus Symbiodinium; species Symbiodinium sp. CCMP2592. Next base: position 187,462 of record CAJNDT010000216.1, on the reverse strand, counting down.
GAACTAGAGCATCCGAGACGACTCAGCATATGTCCTACATCCCCCAAGCTCCCATGCGGCGTCCAAGTCAGCCGTGCGATCATGACAAGAATGCAATGCAAGTAAAGCTCCGGGAACCACGCTCATCTGGAAACAGTTCATGTGTGCATGCGTGTTCATCTATGTCTCCCCTTGCTGTACCGTGGATATTGCAGCACCAAGTCACCATCTTCCTCGATCCACTGCAGGCGGCAGTGTGTGCGCAAGCCTGGCAGTGAAACCCTCTCTATTGCTCAGCGGAGAACGGCCGTCTTGGTCCAGAAGCTTTCCCTGGCACTCTAGGGCTTTCGGAAGTCTCCGCCCTCAAGAAGGAATGGTCAAGCCTTGCTGGCAAACGGTCGAGCCTCGTTTACCACCTCCCTCAGGCTTGCTCGTGCCCTTGACATGGCAGGCACTTCTCTTCCAGTAAAACTGCTGCAGCATCTTGCCACGTGCAGTGCTCCTCCTGCTCCAGAATTGCAGGAGTCATGGCCAAAACGTCCATGGCCTCAGTTAGCACTTGAACAATGCACGACACCTCAACTGTTGGCGTAGTGAACAAACCGCAACGTTGCTGTCGATTCAAGTTAACTCACAGGACTCCGCTGCTGAAGCCTTTACCATACGACCGTCTGCAATGCCAGTCTCGATCAGTCCACCACCGTAACTGGTGCGACTCATTGCAAGCGCGTCACCGTGACTTGAAGCTCTGATTGGTCGGCGTTGGCCTCCTGTCTTTCGCAAAACGCTGTTCTTCACGAGTGGGGCCCGCACTCAAATCTCAGAGACAAGCCCTAGGCCCAAGGCGCGCAGGTTTGCCTGAATTCCTGGTCCTACCTCCTACCTGTATCCCGATCCACACAAACCTCCTCTTTCTCCCGCAGCTTGAGGACGGCAGACGTTGCGCTCCATGTTGACTGCCCTTCCACATTGGTCGACCGAACCCGGAACCTGAGATTGGGAGTGAATCGGGCTGCAAGCAGCTCTAGCTGATGCGACAGGCGGCTCCACTCCGTTCCGTTCAGGAAGTACTGGCTTTAGGCCTTCGGTCCAAAGTCATGACATCATAATCTGCATTTTGCCCTCATACTTCTTGGCTCCGTGCCCATGAGCATGCAGGAGGACACAAAGCTGTCGAGTCGATCGTCCCACTTGTGCTCGTGACTGAAGAAGAGCCGACTGCCGTCGATCCTGCGGTTGCTTCCCATGGAAATCTCGTGAAATATGGCCAGGGGAACGACATTATTAAAGAAGCTCAAGAAACTACATTTTCTATGTTTGCCTGTGTGCTGCAGCTCTTGCCATCTGGGAAGGTACTGCATCGTGGATTCGTCAGATGCTCTTACTGCTGGCAACGTGGCTGTCAGGAAACGAACAAAAACAGATCGCGGGCTGTCACCAACCCACATGTGCAGTTTTGCTTCATAGGACACCTACATCTGGAGCAGATCACCAATCTTCGTGGACTTGTGCCTCTTCCACTCATCTGCACCTGCCGCTCTGTACTCCACTTCATGGTGAGGCCTCAAGCACCAGGACAGCGGCTCAGCGTGTCAAGGTGCGAGTGAACTCGCCTGCCATCTGGTGCACTGTTCGGGACAGGCAGCAGGATCTCCAGTATTTCCTGCTGCCATCTGCTTTCAGACATGCTGCAATGCTGCTACAGTCTCCGCATGCTGGCCGAGCCACCATCTGACCGGTGTCCGGAAGCAGCCTCACCTCGGGCACGCCTGAGCGGGCAGAGCCGCAGCTCCGCAGCCCTGGCTTCCCTTTTTGAAAGAACGCCCGCCTGGATTCGGAGGAAACGGGCAGCTCGGCATCTTCTGTGCTGCGCATAGCTCACTGCAAGCTCCCTTCACCTCCTTGGTCTCGCCATTTGCATGATCGTTTACCTGCATGTCACATGGCAATTCTCCGAACATCCAGATCGGCTTCTACTCTCAATGCATGCCAATGAGCATTAGCGGTGCCGAAGACGAAAGATGAATTGGCTATGAATTCTGCTGTCGAAGCTCACGAAAAATCGGTGCAATATCTGTTCGAACCCCAGCATGCGATACCAAGTCAATTACGGCCTGGTAGACACATTGCGCAGCAAAGCGATAAGGAACACCGCCTGGGCCACTGCTGCTGGTATGCCCGTGGTCTGTCGAGGCGATGCGCCAAGCCAAGTGGCACTGTAGACTCCGCACGTGCATAACTTGGCTGCCCTGTCAGGGTTCAAGATCAGAAACATTGCTTGAAGCTCCTGCGAGCTCCCTCGGCCTCTTGGCAATCCAGGATCTCTTGTCTGGTGGGAAGGACCGGCTCCTTGGAAAAGCAGAAAAGGCTGTCCCTGCTATGGGGCGGGGCGGCGGGTCTGGCTTGATGCAAGCAGCTATGTGCAGGATGTACTTCTGGATCGGAGGGCAGTAGTTGGCCGCTGGGGGTGGCTTTAAGCGCAAAGAGACAGAGCAGCTCGTCTCACCCATCTGCATGTACGCCTTCTCCTCAGCACACACACACACACACACACACCCTTGCATGCTTGGGCTTCGGCCAAGGGCTTCAATGCATCCATGCAATTGGCATGGTGCTGTTCATGCTGAAAGTCCAACTTGGCCCCACTTCCTTCAGCCATTATCACAATCCCTCAACCCGGTGTCCGCTGCAGGCTCTTGTGGCATCGGCAGCTGCAGCACGAAGCTGACGGAACCCCCAACCTGCTCAACGCCAGGGTGTCCCGTGCAATCGTGTCTTTGTTGGCAACTTTCTCTGTGCCTGCCTGCTTGCCAGGCACGCGGTGCTGCTCCGAGCAAAAAAGGCGGATGTCATATGCCTGGCAAAGCAAATACCGTGGAAGATGTGCCGTTAAGGGACAAAGTTGCTGACAAGTCACTCGATGGCCACTCACGCTCCATGGAGCTGTCAGCCAGACCACGCAATCTCTCATTGAGGCAGGTGGTCCTGCAGCATAGAACGAGTGGCGCAAACAGTTACCACATGTCACTAATTGCTGTGCTGCACGAAACCCTAATGGTTGAGTTGTTGCAGCCCCTGAATTTCAACCGTTACAAAAAGGCCCGAAACTTCGTGGAGCCCTAATAAACTTAGAGTACGCATCAGCAGAAGCGCTTCTTCGTACCAAGAAATAAGACGCTGCCTGGCATAACACTGCCATTATCAAGCGTCGCGCACGCCAGCATCAAACCACGGTTGTTGCAAGTCGCTCTACTAAAAGTATGCAGGCGAGACAGGACAAGACACATGCAGTGCCACTGCAACAGCTGACCAATTTTCAGGAAGCATACAGCTGGCAAGGGAGAACGACTGAACCTGGCCCCGTGATTGTTGCAGCACTTTCAAGACACGAACTCGGGCCGAAGCCTAGGCTGAAGTCCCAAGGAGGGATCAGCCCCCATTTTGTCAATAGAGTTTCGAGTGGGGCCTGGCGACCGTATTCCAGCTTCTTTTCTTGCAGGGTTTCGGATAGGATTCTGATACGATTCGCTGGTACGACCGGCGTATTTCTCATTTCTGGAGATACGGTTCTGATACGATTTCGGTACGACGATTTCCAGTAGGATTTCAATGCGGCTTCCAAGAAATACGGTTTCAACACGAACCCCGGAAACCGTATCCAAACCCCGATCCAAACCCTTATTTTGCTTGGAAAGGAGCAAAAAAACAGCCCTGTGGGCCTCCCCAAGGAACAACAGGGACAATAGGGGTTTGGGTGGGCGATCTGGACCCGGCTTGTGAGTTGGGCAGCTTGAGTCTGCATCTGCGCCCTTGGGATGAAAACATCAGCCTGTTTGTACTCTGCTGTGGTTTGTGGTTGCTGCGTGGAAAATGGCTATTCAGAGTTTTGCTTGCAGGCCTCTCATATTTCCATCTGATCTGCCTTCTGTTTTGGTTTGGCTGCAGTTGCAGCCAATTCATTGCTCAGCATAACCGGTCTTCGGGAGCCTAGGTCAGGCATCCAGTCATCCAGATAAGTGTTTTGATTCGGTGCTGTTGAGCCGCTGGTCACGTTAAGTCACTTTTCAGTTGTGCGGGTGCCAACGATCCGGACGGTTGACGATTGATCCGTTCATGGCCTCTAAAGATGTGCTGCAAAGTGATGACCATGACTACTGTAGGAATGTCTGTCTCTTTTTGCGCTTGTTGGGCTTGTGGCAAAGACTTCAACATGTTGGGAGGATGCTATGACTTCAAAAGCGCAAGTAGACAGCTGTCAACTGACCTAGACGATGTGCCTGTCGCAGCTCTGAACGTTTAGTCCCCCTTGATGTCCAGCCTTGGGTGCTCCAGATGTTATCGCGGTGTTTCCATGCACGCTGTTCTTCGATGACCATGCCTGCGTCTCGCTTGAGCAGGATGCTGCAGGTGTTAAAGACAGAGGACTTTAAAGGAAGCGCGGGAGAAAGATAAAAGTATAACTGTTGACGATGTTAATGAGTTTTTCAAGAAGAACGTTGAAGCAAAAAGAAAACCTGTGGGACAGAACAGTTTTGTAGCACCACATTCGGCATACGAGTATCAAATGGACTTGATTTTTATAAATGATTTAGAGGATCAAAAGTTTAAGGTTGGTATGATCATGATAGATGTTTTTGATAAGTTTACGCATGTGGTAGCAACAAAAGGCAAAAAAAGAAGAGGATTTAGCGAGTGGAATGATTGAGTGTTTGCATAAGATGGGAAAAAGCCTAAGATTTTTTATACTGATGACGAAGGTGCTCTATTTAAGGAAGCTGTTCAGACATACTTAAAGGAACAGAAAATACAGCACCACAGGACAAGGGCACATGCAAACTTCAGTGAGAGGGCGATCAGAACTTTTAAGGACACGCTATATAAAATGCGTGGGGATTTGATCCTGGTAATGTTCTCTGTCGCTCACCCCACAAAGAGCTGTATTGACTGTTGGCGTGGTTGCCTTCTACAAGCTGGATCACCGTTACTTCCACTTCCACACACGCACTCCTATGCAGGCAGATCCAACGTTCGCTCGTTTTGCACACTTGAGCCGGCGGTGGATCGTCTGTGCACGGGATAGCTCTGTCTACTCGGAGAATCACAGAAGATTATAGCACTTTAGCTAAGGGCAATGCTTTCTAGAGCTTGTGCTCATTCTTGAGCCAAACGTTGCATGGGCGGTCATACTGAAAGGATGGATAGGCATTGCGGTGTGCGTAGCACTACCACAAGCCTACTCCTAGAGACGAGGGACGCGTGGCGTGCCCCCTTCCCTTGCACTTTACACGGTCTTGCTCACAGCTCTTATAGTGACACCTTGGAACTTGACAAGGCATCGCAGTCCGTTCGCACCCCCCATGAGTTGCGTCTCTGACGCTGCTCACCCGGAAGATGGCACGATAGGAATATCAGAAAATTTGTTCCGCCGCAACTTTGACGTATAGATCAGAGCTTTTGCATCCCAATTAGAAACGTTGTGACACTCATCTACGTCGGTAACGATCCCCTGAAATGGCAAACGAATCAGGCGTCACCGAAGAAAGGAGCATTCGCGATGGAATTCCACGTGCGAAGTACAGAGGTCACAAGCTGGAAGATGAGGTGGATCAGGCGTTGTCTCGCCACCATCTTCGCGTTGACGTAGGATCGCGTTCCCAGGGCCGGAGGTTCTCCTCTGGATACTGGTTCCTCTGCTTTCCTTTGTCCTTGCCTTTGTTTCGGCCTTTGCCGGCGATGTAGTCGTGGTAGGAATTGGTGTTCCAGCCACCATGTTGCTCATCTCCGGTCCTCTCACGCCCTTTTGAAGGTCCCTTTGCCGAGGAAGCGCTGGCACGTTCCTCCGTAGTGACGGGCGTGTCCATGATGGAAGTACCACCCGGAGGGAGATACTCTTCGACCGAAATGTGATGTAATGCTTCAGGACGTCGAGTATTCGGATTTTGCTGTCTTTCAACTCTAGACTTGACCAATCTGTCCATGAAGTGCGCTGGCATTTGCACGTTGTGGTCCACCAGCAATCCAACGGTCTGGACGGAATAATCTGCATGAGTCAAGAGGATGCCGACCGGGTCGATGTACAGAAAGTCCACCGGTCCAGTTGGCGTGTTTCGTAGTACCGAAAATTGTTGATGTCCTGTCACCATCGGGATAACTTCACATAGGACGTTGAGGCAACAAAAGTGCATTGCCTTCACGTCTTCATCCTTGTTACTCTTCAAGTACGTGGTTGGATTGAAGTTATCTCTGCCGATTCCCATCATGTTGGCTCCCCGTGTCAATAGCGAAAGCATCTGGTTCGTCCGGAAGCGCTTCAAAGTGTAAGTCCCGTTGGGATCATACGACTTGAGGTTTTCAGGCTCCTTAGCAAAGCGAAGGATCTCCTCATCAGTCACGTCCCTGCTCACACCTGTTTCTTTATCCACTCCAGCCAAAGTTCCCCACTTTCCGAGCACATCATAGCGTTGGCCATGTGCGAAATTCTCTCTCATCTGAAACAACGGCATAGTCGCCCATTTCGCGAATCCTGACCAAGCTTTGTAGATGGTTCTGCATACAACGAATGCCATGTACGAAAGAGCGGCCATGTTGGCGTCGATGCAATGGGCGTTCCGTTTGCCGTGGTAGTAGGGCGGCTGCATGGCGGTGCGGGCGATCTGCAGTTCAGGGTCGATGTTCAAAGACTGACCGGCAATGAGGACGGGACGTCGTTCCTGTGCCACCGCATCTGGTACCTGGTCGTCAAAGTCCTCTCCTGGTTCCGTGTCCATTTCTTCATCAGGTTCCTGTTCTGGATCGTCATCACCAACGACGGATGGTTCTGGAATTCCTTCGGGTTCCGCGACCGATTCCGCTTCCATGGCTTCCTGTTCCTCGACGGTTGCCTCAGGTACTGCTGCTGCCGCAGCTTCCATCGTCTGAGCAATGAAGTCACTTGGGATCTCCGTTGGAGTATCCCGTTGTGGAGTACCTTGGTAGTATGCGCAAGAAACGAATTGTGACCAGCAGGATGTGCATCGAGAAAAGCATGCTGGAACAATGTTGTAGCACGCTGGGCATACCCTCATTCTCCTGCCATCCTCATCTCTTCGTAGATCTTCGGGTCGCCAGTTCTTGATGACAAACTTGATGCCCTTGTCCATGTAGTGATGTCGAACCGTGTTCTCCCTGTGGGCCTCCAAAACAGTGGTAAGGTCTCGCATTATCTGCTCCTTGCTTGTGTCATGGGGTCCAGGAGGCATCTCGCAAAGCAATTCCATGATCTTGCTTGGCGTTCGATATCTCTCGAATTCAGGAAGCAATGGAGATCCATTGTAGTCCAACACCATCTCTTTCTCCAATCGTTCATCGTAGATCTTTTCCACTAGAGCGAAAGAATGTGTATCCTGAGGATTCGGGACGCAAAACCATACCTCCTTCACGAACTGGAACGATATCGTTCGACCAACGATGATTACACCGCTGTCAGTGATACGTCCACCTTCTCGGGCAAGGTCTGTCGAAGCAACATGGAGGACCACGAGTGGCATGTGCTTGGCTTGTGGCCCGTGTACCCGAGCTTTGGTCGTCGCGTTCCGGTTGTCGAACGGTGCGAACACCCCCCAGTAACTGTGGAGTCTGCCACCTCGGTTGTCCTGAAATCGACGTCGCTGGTCGAAGTCCCCGTCAGGATCCTCCGAACCAGGCATGACGCCCTGCAGAACGATAGAATCCAAGTTGCGGCATGCCGTAGCGTGGAACGCGCCCCCGAGACGTGTCAAGAGGGTCATGGATGGAGATATTGCGAACCGGTCCTTGTCCAACTGAAGCAAATTGTTCTGGGGATCGGAGTGCGTAGAGTGACCACTTGTGGCCCTGACAGCCCATGGCTTCACCCAGCCGTTGCAAACATTCAGGTACCTCTGATTGTGTCGGCAACGGTCGTTGTTCTGGATCTCTGTGATCTGATCTGGAACCGACACCAACATGCTCGAGTTCGCAGATCCAAGAGTCTCTGTGCCGGGGTTCTTCACTCTCACACCCAAGAACTGCAGCCGGATCTTGGCCTTGTGGCGTTTCGTTGCTGCAAGCATATTCCCCTGGAACAGTAACTGCAGTCTCTCATTGTACACTCTCTTCCTTTGGTACTCGTCGGTCCTTGATACCGCTTCGGTAATGCGTCTGCTTTCGTGGGTCCATAGTTGCTCATGCCTCACCAAGTCCTCTATCAGCACCCACCCTCCTTCATCACATCGAATAACGCTGTTGAATGCCACTTGGCACCTGTTGTCAAGCCATTCCGAACCTGGGCGCCTGGCAATTCTGTGGCGCAAGTCAGATTGAATGCATGATAGCGCCCACTCTGCGTTCCTTCTTCGATGATGGGTGATGTTGCGAAGGACAACTTCATTCACGATGTCCCATCGGTTGTTGATGAAGCTTGCACCCTTGGTCGGGATCAGGTCAAGAATTCCGCATCGGATTGGCCTTCCGCCGCCGATGGATTCGTAGCCTGAGTCTGCCCATTCCTGATTATTCTCATCATACTCGAAGCTTGGACGATCTCCTCGTTGAGGCAGTCGTCGGTCACGATGGTCCGAAAGCTGCTCAATGAGATCCACCACCCGCTGACTGTTCTCGGGTCCCATTTCCCGCAGCGGTACACCACAAGCGTCATGTAAGCCTCGACGGTTCTCCACTTCCGTGCATAGGTTGTGCTTGTTCTCGTAACGAATCAAGACCACATCACCCCGAACGGCTTCGCCTCCGCGTCGCGGTCGGGCTTTGGCCTTGGGTCGTCGGTCCGAGGAAGCAACACTCACATGGTCTGTGGTATCAACGTCCATTGGCTCAGCTTGTTGCGTAGGTGGTCGACGTGGATAACGAAGAAGGCTGTCCCTGATGACCTGAATGCTTCGAAGTATCAGATCTCGGGTTGCAGCATTTTCGGTGCAATCGGACAGATGATGTGATTCACTGCCACAAGCAATGCAGAACGTGAAGTTATTGCTCCCGACCGACATTTCGCCCTGAGCAAGTATTCCCACATAGTCCTGAAGCTGTGTAACGAGCACCTCACGAACTCTCTGCCTGGGATCGGGCTCTTCAGCACCCTGTTCTTCTTCAGGTTGCGCATCCACATCAACGTCCTGTGTCGGTATTGGTGGTGCAACTGAAACCCCTGGATCGCCCGTGACGTTTCGGGCGTGGACACCTTCGGCACCTCTGTCGACTTCGGCACCACGGATGTATCCATCGGAGTCGTAATAGTGGGCATGGCAGCTTTGTAAATGGAGACCGGCGTAGGAGGAGGCTACTCTAAGACCATTAATTCGTGTAACCAGCATAAAGCCATTTCTAACACCCCATAAATCCTGTGTTGCAACCCTTATATAGCAGTCAATTTTAGATAATCTTATAAAGCCTTTATTATAACCCTCAAGAGCCGTTTGTAGACCTTTGAACCTCTCTCTCTCTCTTTTTCTCTCTCTCTCTCTCTCTCTCTCTCTCTCTCTCTCTCTCTCTCTCTCTCGTTCTCTCTTTCTCTCTTTCTTTCTTTCTCTCTTTCTCTCTTTCTCTCTTTCTCTCTTTCTCTCTTTCTCTCTTTCTCTCTTTCTCTCTTTCTCTCTTCTCTCTCTTTCTCTCTTTCTCTCTTTCTCTCTTTCTCTCTTTCTCTCTTTCTCTCTTTCTCTCTCTCTCTCTCTCTCTCTCTCTCTCTCTCTGTGTCCCCCCGCCCTAATTAGAATCTAGAAGCGGCAGCCCTTGCCGCTGGCGGCTCGTTCCGCCAAACTAAACCCCAGGCGTTCGCCAGCTGCCGCCGCAGCCGCTGCAGCGAAGCACAGGCCTGCACACATGTCTAAATTCTCTTAGTCTTTTGATTGGAGAGAAATTCTGGTTAGGGTTCCGGGCCAGCCAGCACAGCATGGGACATATTTTTGTCCTTCGGCGAGGAGGTGAGTCCTTTCAAAGCCCGTATGAAGCACCGGCCACCGGCGCAATGCGATTATTAAGTTAAGGTCATATCGCTTTGCGATATGAAAAGACTTGCAGACTTGCATGAGGCCTTTGTCACGCCTCGCACAGAAAACAACTCATCGCTGTGAATCCCACATCACTCTTCACCTTTTCTCGGTTGTCCTGCGGGACCTGCTCCCTCATCGCTGTGAATCCCGCATCACTCTTCACCTTTTTATGGTTGTTCTGCGGGACCTGCTCGTGGAGGACCACCTGCACCCATTTGGGGTGCGGGAGCGACTTGCACAAGAGCTGGAGGGGGCGGCGCCATCTGCTGCAACAGCTGGGTGATCGTCTGGACCGTTGCAAATTGCATGTTGTAGACCGGGCCTGAGTAAGTTTAAGGTTTAGGGTTTAGGGTTTAGGGTTTAGGGTTGACATGCTGAATGAAAGAGTCCAGCAAAAATCTCACGTATTGATCACAAAATAAAAAATAAATAAAGCCAAGATGCTGCACAACGAAGAAATGGTGTGCATCTCCAACATCACGGAATACCATATATCGCATTGCTCGCGAATCCAGATATGACGTGAGCAGTTGGCCCTAGCCATCATTCCTTCGAGCAGTTTGCTCATCGTTTCTGGGTTTTGAAGTCCATGAACTTGTACTGTCAACGGCGAGAGCAGCTGGCGCGTCAGTTTGGACACCTTCTTTCCTGAGCCGAGAAAGTGCTCGTGGAATTCATTGTGCCACCATGCCTTCTCATCGGGAGGAAGCATCTGAAACTCGTCGGCGTAGTTGGCAAGCCAGCGTTGATCTACCAGCCCGAGCTGCCTTTGCCCCTCAGTCCAGGCTTCCATGCACCGAAAGTACGCTCCGTTATTCATGGCACAAAACACAGATCCGTCACCCTACACTTCAGCAGCAAATTTGAGCCGCGAAACTTTACGTAACAAGCAACTGTCAATCAATGCATCATGGCTGCCAGCATCATCTCGAGACGGTTCCAGGTTTTAGGTTTGGACAGACAGGGTGTTCAGGGTTAGAGGAGAATTGTGCAATCACTTTACTTATCATAGTTCAAGTCCCTCAATCCTATTATATACAGGTGCTGTCGCCGATGGTTTAGGCGGGGGCGGAACAAGCCGCCAGCGGCAGGGGTGCCGCTTCTTAAGCCCAGGAGCCCAGCCCCAGCCCCAACCCTTCCAGCGCTTGCCGCCAGCCTCCAGCCCAGCAGCCTTCAAATTTGAGTAGTAGTTAGTAGTAGTAGTAGTAGTAGTAGTAGTAGTAGTAGTAGTAGTAGTAGTAGTAGTAGTAGTAGTAGTAGTAGTAGTAGTAGTAGTAGTAGTAGTAGTAGTAGTAGTAGTAGTAGTAGTAGTAGTAGTAGTAGTAGTAGTAGTAGTAGTAGTAGTAGTAGTAGTAGTAGTAGTAGTAGTAGTAGTAGTAGTAGTAGTAGTAGTAGTAGTAGTAGTAGTAGTAGTAGTAGTAGTAGTAAGTAGTAGTAGTAGTAGCAGCAGCAGCAGCAGTAGTAGAGTAGTAGTAGTAATACATACCACTAGTAGCTGGCTTGGTGGGGTGGGTGGGGATCGAGTGGGGAGCCCTACCGAGGGGGAGCCAGGCACATAAAGACGGCTCCTCCCGCACCGCTGGCCGGGTGTGGGGTGGCAGTCACATTTCCTTGGGCAGCCTCTCTTTGAGGCCAACGTGCCAGTGCCGGCACATGACAGCGAGGCAATGGGCTAACGTGCTCGCTGGGGAAAGGTTGCTCAAAGGCCCTGCGGGCAATCTGCAGGTGACGTGGCTGTTGAGGACGGGAGGCCTAGCATGCATGTGTGTTGATTGCCCATGCGGGAGCAGGCCACCCTGGTTTCATGGGTGACCTGGGATGTCAGAAGACCGACCCCCTGCATGTTACATGGGCACAAGAAGCGCAATGCGCAGCGCAGCCGAGACTGCCAGGGGGAGTTAACTTGGTCTCCTTAAACTACCACCCTGGTGGTGGATCGGGCTTGTGGTCGGGACTCGATGATCCGAACCCGATAATGGGTTCGAGGAGTGCTCCCCCATCCTCCACTTGCCGATCTTCCGTTCCGAAAGGGCATCGGTATGCGACAATTGCATGTTGTTGAGCGTGGTTGCCAGCATGCTACTTGCGCTACTACTACTACTACTACTACGACTAAGCAGTAGCATCAGCATCAGCAGTAACAGTAGTATTAGTTTTGCAATAAATTACTAGGTTTAGGGTTTCGAGTTTAGGTTTAGGGTCCCTGGTTTCATTTGCACAGGCCCGTGCCTGCCTCCACCTCCACGGCGCCGGCAGCACCAGAGGCCGCCTATCACGGTGCAAGTTTAAGAAAGGCCAACCCTTAAACCTTAAACCCTAACCCCCTCACTCCTAGACCCTAAGCTCCTAAACACCAAAACCTGCAAACCCCTAACTCCTAAACCCCTAACTCCTAACCACTACTACCTGTAAACCCCTAACTCCAAAACCCCTAACTCCTAAGCCCTAAGCCCCGAAACCCTAAACTTTTCACTCCTCAACCCTAAACTCCTGAACCTCAAACCCCAAAACCTGCAAACCCCTAATTCCTGAACCCCTAACGCGTAACCACTGAATACCTGCAAGCCCACAACTCCTAAACCCCTGAAGTCACCAACATCGTTGCGTCTAAATTAAAACCGGCATGCTGCGAAAGGATGAACCCATGCCTAGCCCCCTGCCTTGGGGTAGTTTTCCCAACGAAGTCCGGCCTTGGGGTCACCAACATCGCTGCATTTAGACTAAAACCGGCGTCATGCGAGAAGATGAACCAATGCCAAGCGGCCCTCCCTTCGGATAGTTCTCGCAACGAAGTCGGGCCTTGGGGTCACCAACATCGCTGCACATACCGGGGAATCCTTGCTCCGCTTCACTGAGCAACAACAAACGACACTCTCTTTTTGAACCCCGGACCGCAGCCAGCTCCCATATCATCACTCATAGCCTTCATGCCGAACCACGCTTGATCGCATTGCACTCTTTCAAAATGATCGACACACACTCGCCGGCGTTGAGTCGGTCAATCCATTTCTTGACTGTGGTCGTGGCGTCGGGCGCCGTCTTGACTGACAATTGCAAAACCTGTTTCGACAGCTCGCTGTCGAATACGGTAGGCATCTCCACACCATTCCGGTTCTGGAACTTCAGCCTGTAGTGGGCTCTGGGGTCCGCCGCCTTCGCCTTCGGCTTGCTCGGCTTTGCTTTTGCTTTGCTCGGCTTTGCTTTTGCTTTGACCCTGCTCTTCGCCGTCGCTTCCACCTTCGCTTGCGCCGGGCCGGCAGCCTGCCAGAAAAAACAACTCTTAGAAGCGTCTTCTGACGAATTCCGATTCCGAACCCCAATCTTGTGTAGAAGCGTCTTCTGAGGAGTTCCGATTCCGAATCCCGGGCAACCTTGATTCCGAGCTGTTTATTTGCAAATCATGGAATGAACCGCCAATCCTTGCCTCATCCCCCTTCGGATCTTCATGCTCTCGGTCGTCGGGTGGCTTCTTCTCGCCGGCCTGTCGCGGATTTTGTGCGTCTGAAGGCGAAACGAGTAATTAGTAGCTCCTGAATTTCGAGGTGTATTTAATTTCATTGTGTCGGCGGGGCGAGCCGCCAGCGGCATTGGTGCCGCTTGCTCCAGGCGTAGGGTTTAGGGTTAACAAGTAGTATGAACACACAGTAACCGCCGTAACAGAAACAGGTACGAGTAACAGTAAGTATAACAGTAACTGTAGCAGCAGCAGCCCAGCAGCAACATTAGCGTAGTAATTAGTAAGTAGCAAGTTGTATGTAGTAGGTAATCATGTTCTGAATACGTGCGTGTGACAGTTGTGCTTAAGAACATGATGATAAACTGATAAACATGGTGATGACAATGGTGAAAAAAGGATATCTACTCGGCAGGATGTTTGCTCGTCACACTGACCTCGTGTAAGAGAAGCTGCAAAGACACATGCACACACACACACAGAGACTTGGTCATGCAATGCGCAGTTCGACTCCCCAGCTTTTTTTTCCGGAACAGCAATGCCGCTTGGCGGGGAGTACTGTATCAATGTTCAACCGACTGAACTAAACTTTGGAGAGCTTTACGGAAGCGATGCGAATTGGGCGCGTTGGTACGAGGCATCGCCTTGAACAGACTCAAAACAAGTCTGGCTCGCTTTGTCTGTCTAACTTCAGCACATAAACAACATGATGGAACTTTACAACAATAGTACCGGGCCTTTGGCCAGTTATGATTATAGACGCGGACGGCGGACTGCAGTCGGCCTTGTTGTGTCCTCAAATGGCTGCCATCGACGCACACAACTTCGGATGATTGGACACGAACGGTATTTTTCACGGGCTCAGACGATGTCGAAGAAGAATAATCAGAAGAAGTGGAGGGCGAAGTCGAAGATGATGAAGAACTAGAAGACGTAGGTCGGCGTTTGCCTCGATGCCGTTTGGCACGTTTTTTTTTGACCCGATGCCGTTTCGAGACCTGTTTGACAGGTGCCTTTTGAAGCTTTGTACGTGCCCTGGTCGGTCTGGGTGGATCAAAAGTAGCCTGAGAAGACAAATCGCTGGAGTTCGGCATGTTGTCAGCACACGAGGCGCCCGTGTGTTTGACAGGTGCCTTTTGAAGCTTTGTACGTGCCCTGGTCGGTCTGGGTGGATCAAAAGTAGCCTCAGAAGACAAATCGCTGGAGTTCGGTTCCATGTTGTCAGCACACGAGGCGCCCGTGTGTTTGACAGGTGCCTTTTGAAGCTTTGTACGTGCCCTGGTCGGTCTGGGTGGATCAAAACTACCCGAAGAAGACAAATCGCTGGAGTTCGGTTCCATGTTGTCAGCACACGAGGCGCCCGTGTGTTTGACAGGTGCCTTTTGAAGCTTTGTACGTGCCCTGGTCGGTCTGGGTGGATCAAAAGTACCCGAAGAAGACAAATCGCTGGAGTTCGGTTCCATGTTGTCAGCACACGAGGCGCCCGTGTGTTTGCTGTGCTTGCCTTCGAATGTCAGGAGACGGCTGCTGCTTCTGCTGCTTCTCTTGAGACCAAGATGCAAGTATTGGGGCACATCTGTCGTCACCTTGTGAACCAATTGAAGAATGCTCGGTACATGAGAGAGAGAGAGAGAGAGAGAGAGAGAGAGAGAGAGAGAGAGAGAGAGAGAGAGAGAGAGAGAGAGAGAGAGAGAGAGAGAGAGAGAGAGAGAGAGAGAGAGAGAGCAAGAGAGCGAGAGAGAGAGAGAGAGAGAGAGAGAGAGATGGGGATGGAAGGGACAGATAGGCAGATAGGAGGAAAACGAAAGAGAGCCAGAGATAGAAAGAGAACGGAACAGAGAGAAAGAATACGACAACGAAAGAACGAAAAGAGAGCAGGAGAGACAGGGACCTTGAACCCTCAGACCTAAGACCCCCAAACCCCTACTTCCCCGAATGCGAAACCCCCTATCCCCTCCAAACCCCCGACCCCGCAAACCCCAAGGCACCCTAAGACCTAAGATGGACCCTGTTTGTTGAGTCATTGCTGCAGCTAACCGGCAAAGCACCCTTTAATCCAAACCTCTAAACGGCTAAAGCCTTGCATCCAATAACCCAAACCCCCAAACACGTCGAATCCGAAGCAAACCTGATTCCGAAGAAACACACGGAATGAACCGCCAATCCTGGCCTCCTCTCCCTTCGAATCTTCCTGCTTCTGCTCGGCGTCGGCGGAGTCGTTCTCGTGGGCCTGTCACGAAATTCGTGTGTCTATAGGCGAAAGAAGCAAGTAGCGTTGGAATGTTGATGCATCATACACACTGCACAAAAAGAGCGGAGACTATGTAAAATAAGTGCGCATCAGGGGGGCAAAGGAGAAATTCGAAGCAGTCGAATCCGAAGCAAACCTGATTCCGATGAAACACAGGGAAAGAACCGCCAATCCTCGCCTCTTCTCCATTCGAATCTTCCTGCTTCTGCTCGGCGTCGGCGGAGTCGTTCTCGCGGGCCTGTCACGAAATTCGTGTGTTTATAGGCGAAAGAAACAAGTAGCGTTGGAATGGTGACGCATCGTTCATTTCCTCGTTGTAGGCGGAGCGAGCCGCCAGCGGCATTGGCGCCACTTGCTCTAACTACAAAATATTTAAAGAACTTTAGCTGTGAAATCACTCAAAACAAGCGGTGAGTATACAGTGACTAGTAACGTAGCAGTAGTCGTCGTATCGTCATTGTCTTCCTCCCTGCACACGGTCTTTTGCGATGCCCAAGGACAAGCTTCTGGCCCGGCGATTCTGTGATCGCTGGACCAAATATAAAATCTGCTGTAGCCGCAGCTCGTCAGTCCAGGGCCTCCAAGTTGTACGTGTCCACCGTCACCTCCATGGTGACCGCCTCCCCAGGTCTACCGTCGGCGGTGATGGAACATGAGCTGGCGCCCGCTGTGTGCTGCACCGATTGGCTGTCCGCAATATTCCCCTCCACTGGAGCCGCCTGTTCCGGCGTGGAATTTGCCTTCGGACGTCCGGGAAAGCCATGTCCGTATTGCTGCCATTGCCAGTCACATCGCCGAGAATGTGGGTGCCGATGTCTGCCCTGACGACCACAGTGGCTGCAGCATGTGCGATGCCCAGCGCTTGCGAGCCGGATGCAGGACTCCGTCGCACATTGTAGCACCCGGAATTGGCTTGGCTGTGGCACGCCATCAGGCCCACCCGCTAGCCATCGTTGATGTCTACGACAGCGGCGTGTGTGCTGCTGTCCGTTCGTAGCCGCACACATTGAGCAGCACTTGCTGTGCTGCGGTCTGTGCTGGTGATCCTGGAAGTGCAGCCAGCAGCCCGGAGTCGTGCAAGCCGTGAGCCCATCTGTTCGCACCGGAGAAGCCTCATTCCAATCGTTCATCCTCGTGAGAGCAAGTTTAAGTGCAGTATAAGTACCACGATGATGACAGCAGACTCCTTCACGCTAACCTGATGAGCCGAAACGTGCCTTCAAAACGGCAGGGGGACGGCAGGACCAGGTGTAGTGTGGCACTGCCCAATATCAGCCAAGCAACAACAGACAAGTGCATACAATTGCATTTTACCGTATCAGCACCAACTGCTCTTTTATTGTGAGCAACACGACTAAGGTTGCAACAGCAAGGCCTCAAAGTATCAGAAAACACTCAACCCAGTAAAGCCTCAAACCCTGAAGACTTGAGCCCACAACACCTCAACCCTAAACCCCAAACCTTAAACCCTCAACCCCCAACCCCAAACCCTAAACCCCTAAACCCGAAATGAACCCACAACACCTAAACCCTAAACCCCAAACCTTAAACCCTCAACCCCCAAACCCTAACAGAGCCACGGTTTAGAGTTAGGCCCTGGCCTTTCTCTTTCGTGACTGGCCCAGCTTCAGGGTTGTTGCGTTGGAGCCAGCCTGGCTAATTTGTTGTAGGCGGCGCGAGCCGCCAGCGGCATCGGGACCGCTTGCGGGGTTTATGTAGGGTTTTAGGGTTCCGGGAGGGTGGGGTTTAGGGACTGCGGTTGATGGGCTGGTGTTTTAGGGTCTGGGCTCAGGGGTTTTGGGTGCAGCCCACCTCTGACTCGGATTCAGGCGAGTCAAATCCCAGCTCACGTGGGTTGGGCACATCCTCCGGGCCATAGTGCGCGCCCCCAAAACCGGCGCCACGTGCGTTGGCCGTCTCGACGATCCCGAGACACTTTTGCAGCGCCTGCATTGGGGGTGCAGACAAAGTTCAACTTATTAACCCATGGATCGGCCCGGCGTCCAGCTGCTCTGAAGCTCGCCCAAGCGCTGTGAGAAGCCCACAGGACGGCTTGCCGTCCTCGGCACTTATGCTGGGCCCATCACGCCGCGACACTTAGCAACATGATTCTGTTTAAAGAGCTACACTCGCAAGAATTTTAACTCGCAGGTCCTCCGTAAAGTTGGGATCTTCAGGTTGGCGCCCTGCATCCTCACATGTCCACAGGAAGCAAAAGTTCACTTGCAGGACTGCATTCATGTAATCTCGGTCCGTCGGATGATCTGTCACGGAATAAGGATTCTGGTGGAGCTCCGCTCCGAAGGATGTGTCCTGATATGAGCACAGAAAACAAGTTCACGCGATGTTTTTCAGGTAGCCTTGTCGGCAAGTGCCTTCTGCGTTCCGTCTGTCACCGTGTTGTCCTGAAGCAGGGCACCGCATGATAGCAACACCAACTCACGGTTGAACACAAAAGGTTCAATACACCGACGTCCTGAGAATCGGCATCTTTTTTTGTTGCATTGTCCATCAACCCGAGACACTCTTCCAGCACCTGCATTGTATTGTTCGAGGAGCCTATGTTCAACCCTTACCTGTGGATTGGCCCCGCCTGCATCTGCTCTTCAGCTCGCCCAAGCGCTGCGAGAACCCCATGATACGGCCTGTAGCTGTATCTCTCCGCACTTGGGCTGGGCCCGTCCTGGCATGAACACAGGAAAATAGTTCACCGTTGAACACAAGACGAAAGGTTCACGGCAAGTGCCTGCGTGCCGTCTGGCACCATGTCGTCCTCAAAGAGGGCACCACATGATAGCAACACCGAGACCTCTGCTCCAAACCTATCCAAACCGTGTCCTTTGAAGCCGCCATTGGGGTTGAGTCCTGACATGAACACAGGTAAAAAAAATCACGGTTGAACACAGGCCAGAGATTCACGGTAGCCTGGTGGGCGAGTGTATCCTGTGTGCCATCCTCAAGCATGCCGTCCTGAAGCGGGGCACGGTAACAGTAACAGCAACACCCATCATCCAAGCCATGTCCTCGGGAGCTGTCGTGGAGAGGCTCCGAAGCACATCAGAGGTGTCTGCTTTGAAGGATTCTTCCTGACATGAATGAACAAAGGAAAAACATCGTCGTAGCCTTGTTGGCAAGTGCCTCTTGGGTGTCGTTTCGCACCACGTCGTCCTGAAGCGGGGCACCGGCAGCACCAAGACTCCTCATCCAAATTTGAAGGCATGTCCTCCGCTGTATCAAAATCCATTCTCAAGGATCGGCGAAGCTCCATGGGGGTCGGCAAGACGGCTGCCTTGCATTATTTGCCAAGGGCTTGTTCTAGTTGATGCCTTAGCTTAGTGAGGTGTCGTGGCGGTACATGCGCCGGTATTTGTTTCGAGAGTTTCAAGGTATTTAGAGGAATTGACTTACAGTATTCTGATAAAATGCACAATGACAAGTAACAATCTTTTGCTCAGACTAAGCACCTTTATGTTGTTCCTAGCACCACGATCTAGATGGGAGAACATGGAAACCTCGTCTGCTGAAGCCAGGTTGGCCAGACTCTGGGTGTCCTGGCAATTGGCAATCTTCAGTTCGCGCCGGGACCTTCTCACTCTTTGATTCGGCTCCTCGCCGGACAAAGTCGCAGCCACCTCGTCCAGAAATGGCTCCTGGTCACTTGATTGAGCATTATCACAGGGGCTCGGGGAAAACATCCGTCCTCTTCTGTCTGCGCATCATCTGGGCCCTGACAGACGGCGAAGCCCTCACCGACACCCATGTGATGGGCCCACCCCGCGGATTCGAGCCTCTGCACGGCCTTTCTTCTTGCCGCTGGACTTTTTTGGCGTTTTTTTTTTTTCTTCTTTTCCTTCTCCTTCTTCGTCTTCTTTCGGCTGTTGTTTGTCTCCTTCTTCGAGGTCTTGCCAGCCGGTTTTTTTTGCGGCTTCTTCTTCTTCTTGGACTTCACGTCGTCGTCCTCGTCGTTTTCGTCTTCGTCTGAGTCTGCGTCGTCCGTGCAAGGCTCGCTGGACTCCGAGCCTTCTTCTTCTTCTTTTTTAACTCCTTTCTTTTTTCTCGCCGTCTTCGGCGCCGCCTTCGGCTTCTTTCTTTCTTCTTCTTCCTCCCTGCGGTACTCCGGCAGGGGGTCGCGAGAGGCCCCCGCTGCCCGGCCGCTTCCGCTCGGCCCCGTGTTTTTGGCTGTAAGACTGGACGTGTAGTCTTCCAGCCTGAACTGTGGCCGACTATATGTCGCCGGATGCGGGCGCGGGGGCACGTATTCCACAGCTTCTTCCGAGGAGGCAGACGACATGACTTGAGCCGAAAACTGCATTATTGCCAGTTCCGCCGGCTCACTTATAGTCAATTGTCAAACAGATGGAGTGCAAGGCCCAGCAGGTTTTCGAGTTTAAAGGAGCGCCGTCGTGGCAAAACGGCCGACAGAGCCTTCCCCAGCATGGCTTCACTCAGAACCAAGTCTTGAAGAGTTGCTATTTAGTCTTATGGGCCTGTGGAGGCCGATGATACACGTGAAGCCTGCTTCCGCTCTCCGCACCTAGCACTGAGCACCTACATGATCTGGTAGACACCCGGCTCAACATCGAAGAGGCCCTTCAGAACGAGCGCGGGCCGCAAGGGAATCAGGCGGGCCCACGAATCCTCGGCAGCTCGATCGTACCGGACGTGCCAGGCAATGCCCAAGGATTCGCACTGCTTCAGCTTCGCGATGTCGAGTGTTCGACCCCACGAAAGGGCAGGCACCGCCTGTAGCAGGAACAACCGACAGTCTATTTATGGTTCTGTGTGTCTTGGGGTTTAAGGGTCTAGGGTTTGGGTTTGATTGACATGGGATTATAGGGATTAAGATTATATGTCTATACATATCACCCACACGAAAACACTCACCGGGTGGATGGGGGAACGGCGCAACTAATTGGAATCCGGGTGTCCTGATTCTTCTTCTTGTTGGATTTCTTGATCATCTTGCCCGTTCTTTCGAGGCTGTCCAAGACGAAAAGGAGAAGGTCCTTTTCGTTAATCAAGTTCTCCGCAAGGTTCACCTCGTGGTGACTGATCTGCACCTTTGCCTTGCAATTCATGGTCCGGTGTGTCTTCGGGTTTAAGGCTTTACGGTTTAGGTTTAATTGACATGGGGGTAAGGGTTACATGTCAATGAAGCTAATTCCAGAAAATCAAACACTCACCGGTGGGTTTTCTCACAGTCGCCTCCCCATGGTCCTCCATGGCTTTGAGAAGCGTTTTCACCGGCGTCGGCTTATCAAGATAGGGCAGGTCCGCGAGGTGCGACGCGATTTTCTTCTTCTCCAAGATCAACAGGCTGTCGAAGTCCAAATGGAACTTCAACAGTCTCCCGCCGTCGTCCTCGCTGCCGATCTCTGCCTGGAAAGGCGCAATTTCATGGAAGCATCGACCCCTCAAGGACCCTGAACCCCCAACTCAAAGCAACCATTCGAAATAAATGTCAATCCAAGAGTCCAGCGTCTTCGCGGCATCTTTGCCATCCATGAAGGTGCCGCTGCCAAAGCTTGCAATCAACTTGCCGGAAAGGAAGGTCGTCGCCTCGTCCACCTCCGCCCAGATCTTGTCACCACTTTCCATCTCGTGGATGAAGCGAACAGTGCCGCTCACGTTCAGAACCGACCTGAAGCAATGAGTCAGTAATCTGAGTCACAGAAAGTTTCACAATGATGACGTATAGATGAAATTAAAGAATACAAATTAATACATACAAAGAAACGGATTCTGGAGTTCGGCGATGTCCTTGCTCGTGAGGGGCTCCTCGTGCTCCACGAGCTTGATCCGCTTAGCCGCAGAGTCCTCCGACTCATCTGTGCCCGCATCCTCGCGCACCCGCTTCTTCTGCGGGTTGTACTTCTTGTCGTGCTCCTCCATAGCAGTGCGAAGGTCTTCGGATATGTCGTCGAAGCCCTCGAACTTCTTGTAGAAGCTTTCCACCAAAGCCAGGTCGCCGTCTGGTAGAGGCCTTGTGACCTTGAAGTCAGCCGCATCCAGGTTCGTCGGCCCCGCAGTCTCTCGGAGGCCGGCAGTCAAAGCATCAAAGTTCGGGAAGCCTGGCAGGCTAAGGGTACCTGTGCGGGCAAGTGAGTAGGCCTGCTCCCGCACCCTCCCCTCGATCAAATTGGCAATCTTTGTGTCCGCGATGGTCACGGAGCTCCAATCCGCACCCTTCGCCTGCTCCTGGACTGGATCACTTCACTCGTAAACGCACTGAACCTAAACCCTTAACCAACTCATGGCCGGTCCTCCAAGACAGCCAGAGGAACGGATCCGTCGTAGCCCAAGGCATCCACCAGGGCCACTCGCTTCACCGACGGAAGCTTCTCCAGCAAGGCACGCATAGTTTCCCTGATGAAGGATGTCCCGGCACTGACTTGCCTGAGGTTGGATAGAAGGACAAATGACGAGCGAGAATAGAAGAAAATTACCGGAATTATAAAGGGTTTGGGGCCTGTTAAGTATTCGGGTTTAGGGTGTAATCGGCGGAGAGCACCGCCGGCGGCCTGCAGTGCCGCCTGCCACTATAATCATAATAATAAGATAATAACTGTTGTTTACTGCTATCAATAACAAAAAATACCAAAAATGCTTAGGGTTTAGGGTTTATACGGGTTCAGGAGCTTATATTTTTTATTATTACTATTTATTGTTATTATGATTATTCATCAAACTATTATGCAACTATGTTTTTGCTTGTTATGTTTCGCATGCATTACTGTTTAATCTGCCGAAGCCTGCCTCTGTTCCTGACTGTCGCTCATGACATCCGTTGTCAGAAGACCCCTGTCAGTAGGCTTGAACATGTCCTTGCGGGGCAGCATCTCCTCGGCAAAACAAATGCGAGGACATGTTGCTTTCCGATAGGCCACTGCACCAATTGGCCGGTAAATTCATCCAAGGCGCGATTCCCTGAATGAATCCGTGCCTGAAGGGCTTCGACTTGTGGAAGATGTTCGAGGGGTTTCGTGCACGTTGTCCGTGCACCGAGAAGCCTCGTTGCACAGCACAAATGCAAGGGATGGCGTCTGCAACATACTGCTTGAGATTCAGTCGAGGGACGATTGGCCAAACTCTGCAGAAAGGTGAGGCGAGGCGCGGGAACTCTCGCCAGCGAAGCACGACCTGTTATTTGAGCTATGTAGTGAACAGCCCGGCCGTAGTGAGGATAGGCCGTTCTCAGGGCATCTGCCAGCTCGGTCAGCTCTTCCTGTCAAGACTTAGCTGGAAAATTGTGGCAAATCCACTTGCCAACGTTGAATTGACAAGTCTAAGTTCAAGTTGACTGAGAGGGTTCAGGGTTTAGGCTTATAAAATCAAGGCCGCATTAACGTCAAAGTTAATGAATTTGCACGACTGTCGTCCCCTCATGAATCCTTCCGGTCATCGTCCATCTGGAAAGTCTCTCCACGATGGTCCAGGACTTGATTGATCATGTTCTCAGCCCTGTCACGGAAAGCACCGGGAAATATAAGCACCCCAGACGAGTACTCATCATCGCAAAGGTTTTTTTTCAGGAGACAGAAGATGTCGCCCGGGGATTGCCGTACACCCGGAGGCAAACGTTGCTTGCAGAAGTCGAGCTCTTCCGGGGTCATGTTCAACCTTGCTTTGTACCTCGTGTCGGCAGAACCCACACAATTGGCGATTCACACGCAGTCCCCATGTAACACTTGGAAGAACAAGGTGAATTTCGGGATGTGCGGCTAAGACGCGTGAAAGACTGCGGGACCAGTTTCCTGTCAACATCCTACGGCCCACGCTCTTTAAACGCATTGTTGAGCGACACGATGTCAGGAAGAAGTTTTTTGAAGGGCCGTACCTTGGAGCTGAACACGGATTGGTTTACTGCTGACTGATGTTTTGGGAACAAAAGCTGACAGATTTGTACAATTTCTAAGAATACAGCACAGAACGATTAATGTTGACAGCGAAGCGCAGCATCGACACAGTGCACGAAAAGTTTTTCGCCTCGATCCGAGGCAAGTTTTGCCATGCGGTCCTGCAGCAACCGCACCACGTCTGCGCGTGTTTGCACCTCGTCGGAAGCCGATGTGATCAGCTCAGCCACAGCCGCAAAGACTCCGTCTCAGCACGGGGTTCATTCCAAAGCTCCGTTAGTTTCTGTTCAACTGTACTGTGAATTCGTGAAACCGGAAGCTTGCCACCTAGATGTCACCCAAAACGTCTTATTGCAGCACAGCGACCAACATCTTCGTGAGTGTGCCCAATGGGCAGGTGGTGCACACCAACCTGGCGAAAGCATCCTGACCAGGGACCATATGATGCACAATGCATGTCGAAGGACTTCACTCAATCAGATCGAATCAGACACTGGAAACGTCCGAAACTTCACTCAGAAGACCGCCCGTCCTGCAGACAGCAGCATCGCTGAACAAAGAGCACTTTGCTGGTTCTTTAGCTCGCGGACAGTATTGTCCCCCTGAATCCACAGCTGCGAAGGGAAGCGCCAGTTCTGTTTGCAGCAATGCTCGTGAGTGGCTTGAAGAGCTCGAGACAGGCATTCCCACGTCCACGAAGAATTGTCTGGCGTCTCCTCAGAAGCCACAAAGATATGCACAGCGAAGCCATGCGCCAAAACGCACGCTATGCTGAGCCCCGGCCGGCGGACCCGCTCAAATACACCTCCTTTGGGAGGTCGGCCTGATGTCCAGCGCGGGACCACGGGCTTTGATTTGTCAAACCCGTCGATGATCATACACAGTAGGTCATCGTGTTTCCTGGAGCGTTCCCGGGCTTCCCAGTAGCGCTGCCTGCATCGCCACTGCATACCCAGGTGCTCCAGGAGCTCTTCACAGACCTGCATATGGGTATGCAGGTCTTTCGCAGCCCTCAGCCGAGCACGAAGTCTATCGCACACCAGGCAAATGGAATGTTGGCTCCTCGCACGGAGAGACAAACAACATCTCCAACGGCGGCAGACTTGATAGAAGGTCGTTCTCGACGCGGCTGCTTCGTTCATCGAGATGCATTTCGATACGTAGAGCTGAAACATGTGGCTCCAACGCCCCGGCGGCAGCATCTTTAAAGCGAGCGTCTCCGGCTCTGCATGCTCTCTGCCTAACGCTGAATGTAAAAGCTTCCCCATTATTTGCTGTCGCATCTCCACGGGGGTCAGCGATTTGCGGACAAGCCTGAAGCAATCCCGGGGTCTGGTTTGGGCTCTGATGGTTTGCTCTTATCGTGGTGGGTTTGGTTCCTGTTGACGGATACCTTCAGAACTAAACCCTGCAAGGAAGCACAAGTCACGCGGGGATTCAACTGGGACGTTACTCTGATCGAAGTTTCTGGAGGGTAAGTCTTGGGTCAATTACTGGACATACTAGTCATAAAATACCAACTGAGAAGTGTGTCTTCCTGTTCACGGAAACCCTGCCAGGAAAGACGAGTCACCCGACCGGGTTGAATTCGGCCACCGAATGATACAGATGCTTGAAGAAGGTGTGCACACTGGTGTATGCCAGACTCGGTCTTCCTGCGTTATGGCCTCACAGTTCCCGCGGGCGAATCCGACATATCGTCTGACTCGAACAAGGACAATGGGGCCAAGGCGCTTCTCAAAGTCCTTTCGTCAAGGCCCCGGTAACGGTGCCGCGCTCTTTGTAGCCTGGTTTGGCTCACACCCATCATCCGAGCGAAGGCTCGTCGGCAAACGCGGACACCTGGGAGATTGGAAGTGATATGAAGTTTTGGCACGCACTCCACCGAATGATTCGAAGCTTTATGCAATCGAGACGCCACAAATCGTCCACTGCTGCTTGTCCGCCCTAGGGCCAGGGCCTTGCTGCCAAGGACCCTCATCGTCGGACGGGTCCGAATCGTCTTCATCTCCATAACAGGTATTTTGCGCTGACCAGAGCAAAAGGTCTTGACCAGCTTTGCTGAGTGTCCAAAACGCGGTGCACAATGCGAGGAGCTTGCGAAACGTTATGAGCTTCCAACACCTCAAGTTAGTTCCAAATCATAGCTTGCACCACGACTTGCTGGACATAAGCAGGCGTTAGCAATAATGAGCATGTACTAATTATATGCAAACACAACACATGGCTATAATGTTTGGTTGCCAATAGGCTTCCTTCTGCACCGGCATCCCGAGTTTGACTTCCCAGCAAGAACCTTCTTGATGCGCTTGCGACTCTTACCACGGGCGGCATACACGCTCTCGTCCTGTGCTCCATCCAGCGTCTGCATAGCGTGCATATAATTCAGGTTTAACTCTGCAACCATAACGGAGCTGCTTGTCGAGCTGCTGCTGCAGCTGCCGCTGCTGGCAGCCTCACATGAGCACATGGTCTGGAAATATCAAACTGGCGTCCGCGTTAAATAATTGGTTATATAACTTTCAAGACGAGCGTTGCGAGCCTCCTTCGAAGTCGTTTCGGATTCGGACTCGCCGGATTCGGATTCACACTGGCCAGACGATCGGGCATCTGCATCGAACCTTCGCCACGCCAGTGGAGAACGGCTTCGAGGCTGCGAGTCGCTAGCGTCATCGCAACGCCACTTTCCCATGAATGTCCATGGGATCCCATGGGTTCAGGGGCAGCTGGGTTTTGTGAGGCTCGGGGTGTCAGCAGGTTACAGCCTTCGGCAAGAGTTGGTGTCGTTGATATGCGAAGTATTTTGGTTTAGGTTCAAGACTAAGAATTTTATGTTCAGGGTCCAGGTTTTGGGTTCAAGGATATGTATGGCATGTGCCAAATAAATTCCAACCAATGATGATACAGGTCGGTGGTGGTGTCTTTATTACATTTTCATCGGCCGTATTTAGGGATCGGGGCTGTGTTGCGTCGTAAGGAGCACACACAGAGAGCACTGAAGCTGAAGATGGCCAGTAGCAACGAGACACGAAACAGGCGGCAGCAGCAGCAACATGGCTTGGGCCCTGTCCCTCGCTGTCTCTCCCTGTCTCTCGTTCTCTATCCGCCCACCCCCCAGTCCTGAGGAGGAGTGCGGGTAAAAGTCGTAGTGCCTGCTGAGGATCGCACGGAAGGAGCCGGGCGCCCAAGCCTGTCAGGTTAGCTGCCCCCTGGTTTGTGTCTTTTCCCTCTGCTGTCACCCTCTCGATCTTCTTCTGTCTTGAACTCTCGAACTTTGCTTTTCGCTACATGAACCTCAACAAATCTCAACAAGGCCAACCCCTCAACACAGCGAAGAGACGGAGAGCATCGTAGTGGTAGGCTGCCAGGGATGCGTGCTTGGTGTGCGAGCAGAGAACCATAGCAAAGGACGGCAATGTCCTGAGCACGTCCTTCTCCAAGCCCAGCTTGTGCGCGATGCACACCGCCAGTTGCATGATCAGGACTTTGCACTGGCCGTCCACGAAGCGAACGTTAAAGCCATGGGGGTGGATCTGTCGATTCCCTCCGGTTTCCACTGCTTCGAACCTCACAGCCACGGGCTCCCTGCTGTCATTGCCCTGGCTGATGAAGGACAAGAAATGCGCACGGAGCTGGCTCTGGTGTGGGAAGTCTCAGCAAGCGCATCGCGATTCACACTCACACTAATTCTCCCACTAACGCAATCCTTGCTTCAGGGCACATCAACAATGAACACATGGCAAGAAGCGACCGTTCTTGCCGTCTGTGGAGTAGTCAAAGCAGCTCAGGGGCAGGTAGAAGGCTTCCATGTTCTCGCGGGGCACCAGCGACAAGGGCGAACGGGTATGCCCACGCCCCTCACTCATATAGTGATCTATGACCTGACAGATACAGAGCATGTCAACAACATTGCAAGCTACTGGTGTCTGCAGGTTTGCAAATCATATTAAAACCAATCAAGATGCCCCCGCGAAGACCTCTTTGGAGGCCATTGTCCGGAACATCCACGCGCAAGGGTTCTCCTTCTCGCAGACCTTAAACCGAAATAACAAGCAGCAGATGGCCGTCGACCTTCACTGCGATTCAAATTTGCAAGATTCTGCAAAGGTGCACTTTCGAAGAAAGTGTTTACAGCTTCCACAGCTGCAGCATGGCTTCTTTGATCCTGAGCAAGCATGGGCAGCACCAACTGCACCCCGCACCGAACATACATCCGAACGAGTTGCATCGGGCCCCTCCGCATCGGGCATCGTCTCATCCGGCTGGCTTGCCATCATGAATCAGAGGCAGGAGCCCTAGCGCCCCAAAAAATGCACTGAGCCCATATGTGCAGTGGATTTCACCGGGGGTGCTTTCAAGTGTCTCTATCCCTGCGGCATCAACTGAGCATGATAACAGGTCTGAGAGAGTCCGTCGTTCATATTTTCGCGC
The DNA here is from genome assembly GCA_905221615.1 of Symbiodinium sp. CCMP2592. Taxonomy (NCBI): domain Eukaryota; class Dinophyceae; order Suessiales; family Symbiodiniaceae; genus Symbiodinium; species Symbiodinium sp. CCMP2592. The sequence continues at coordinate 159,493 of CAJNDT010000216.1, read as the reverse complement.
CATGGCCAGGGTCCAGCTGCATCCCACAAGCCATGTCTCTTCACATCTTTCAGACCGACATCTTGCTTGTCCAAAGCACCAGCCGCTACTATTTGCTTAAGAACCCCCAAAAATTAAAAATATATTCCTTATAGGGATAATATAGGGGTTAGTATTTTATATTAATATATTCCTTATAGGGATAATATAGGGATTAGTATTATTAATATATTCCTTATAGGGATAATATAAGGATTCGTATTTTTTATTTTTTGGGGCTTCTTAAGCAAATAGTCGGCCGTCATGGATCCAGCACCTCAGCTAATAAGTCTTTCCTTCAAAGACCAAAGCTCAGAAACCAGGGCCCGGACTCGAAAAGAGCCGCATCTTTTTCAGCCCACCATCTTGTTTGTCTTTTGCACGAAGCGGCTGACATCCAGCGCCTCAGCTAATATGCTTTTCCTTGAAACACCTAAGCTCAGAAACCAGGGCCCGGACTCGAAACGAGGCGCACAAGGCAACCCCGATGGCACGGAGATGCATGCTGTTGCCAGCAAGCTTCGCCAATTCCTGTGTTGAGGCATGATGCAACAACAATCTGTTAACAAGAGGCATCGTGCCTGGGAAGTGTTGGCTCCCAGATCGAGTTTGTGCAGCGGGAAGCCCTGCTGCAACATCAACTCTTCACCTGTAAGGGGAAGGCCAACACGAGAACCAAGCATGAATCCGCGATCTGAGGGGCTGTCTGGACATCATCCGCCCAGCTGCCAGGACGAAACTTCCGCCAGGCCTTGGAAATGTGCACTCACACGATACTTGACATGATGTTTTGCATGATGCTTCGGAAGATAAGGCTCTTGCGTGACACAGCAGAACGGCCTCGGGTTCCATTCCAACTCAGAATACACATAATAAACAACATGGATGCAGCACTTGTTGCAACCCAGCTGCTGGTTTGCTTTGATGGCGCGCATGCGTTCCACACTCTGCGACACGTCCAAGCAAACCCAATCCGGCTCCAAAGCGCAATGAGCGAGGAGCCCATGCATCTGGCGCGTCGAAAGAGGTAGGTCGCCGAGGCCCGGCACTTTCCTCCATCCCGCTTCGTAGGCATCTTTGGCAGACACCTGCCCGGTAGCATTCAAAAAACAAACGATGTATGTATGCATGCATAATCGAAAGACTGATTCTGCTGCAGATGGCCTTCTTCTCCTTCAAAAATTTCCAAAGCTTTTCCTTCCACTTCTCTCCTCCAGGAGCTGGCTTCCTTGGAACCACGAAGGGACGGCTTATTTATTTATTATTATTCAGAGTCACGACAGCATCCAAGATTGGCCCGCCTGGAGATCAGGGGTGGCACGTTTTCCTCGAAGCGTTTGCGCTTGTGACCCCTGACAGGCTCGGACTCGTCGTCGAGCAGAAGTGACATCCTGTAAACAAAAACGCATCATGCTGCAAACTGCACATGGTTCCAGGTTGCAAGCAAGATTCCAAGGTTCGGTGCTTTCACATCGGAGCTTCGTAAGGGTCTCGTCGATCTTTTTCTCAAACTTTTTCACTGCCACACTTTTGTGGATCATGATGATGTAGTAGCGATCGCGACTGCCGACCCCTCCATAGTCCAGCCTCAGACTCGACTCCAATTTACCGCCTCGCAGCCTTGACACCCCGACCTAGCCAATGCCGAGCAGCGGGTCGATCTCGCACACCTTGATCCCATAGTCCCCGCACTTCTTTAAGTGCTTCAGCACCTTGGTTGCAACATATTGGAGCCTGACATGGCAGATGAGCATGATCGGAGGTCAGCACCTTGTCCATCACCCGGCCCAGGCCTTTCACATTCTCCAGGATACATACCTCAGCATGAAAGCAAATATCAGCAAATCGGAAGGTACTCATGGCCTTAAGTGTCAAGTGGCACCGCAGGCTGTATTCAATGCAGACAAAGAGCCAGTGGTTGAAGTTTTCGGATGTGGTCGCGGCAAGCGAAAAACTGTCGGGCTTCGGGGTCATCTAGCAGATCCGTCTGATGTCTCAGCAACGAGAAAGCTTTGCAGGGGAATCCTGCAACGTACACCGCGACCTCGCAACCAAGACCAAACTCATGCCAAAAGGATGCCCATCGAAAGATGCGGGTCCAGAGAAGCGGCCTTGCCAGCAAGATGCCCCAGCTTTCGTCCAAAAAGATCCTTTGCGATCCTCAGTGTCTAGAAACAGTAACAGCAAGTGACGCCTTAGGTTAGGAGTTAGGATGTATTTCGAGGACTGGGACTCATGATGCTAACAAGTCACGGGACACCGGGCATATTTCGCTGAATCCACTTCTGCGGCCCTTTGGCATAGTCGCAGGCAGACCTAAGTTCATCATTTCACAATACCCTGACGGTTACCCTGACACTGACACCACATCGTGCAACTTGGCGATCAATCTGCAATCAAGACACACCAGCTGAAACTTCTTGGCACCGACGGCAGCTTCGCTGAGCATGTCCAGCGCCAGTGTCGGAGTTTCTGCACCGGAACCTCAGATGCTTCGGCCCATGCACGCACGGCCCCCCACCCCAAACAGACACATCTCTGGCGGGAAATCCGCCAGCGGCAGGGGGTGCCGCTTGCTAAGGCGAAGATCCGCCAGCGGCAGGGGGTGCCGCTCTTAGTCCTGGTCTCACTGTTCTGCCTCTCTCGCTCTCTCTCTCTCTCTCTCTCTCTCTCTCTCTCTCTCTCTCTCTCTCTCTCTCTCTCTCTCTCTTCTCTCTCTCTCTCTCTCCGTCTCTCTCACTCTCGCTCTCGCTCTGTCTCTCTCTCTCTCTCTCTCTCTCTCTCTCTCTCTGTCTCTCTCTCTCTCTCTCTCTCTCTCTCTCTCTCTCTCTCTCTCTCTCTCTCTCCCGGGCATGAGGGCGGGTCAACGCCCTCGGGCCAATGGCCCCCCCGTTGTTTTAACGGGTGTGAGGGGTGAAGAACGAGTCGTGAATACAGTTTCGGCTAAAGCCATATAGCATACGATAACGGCAACTGTAATCTTCGACTCTCAGTTCCACACATGCAAGGTCATCTCTCTCTTTCCCCCGTATATATGACAAAGATAACGTAAGGGGTTCGTTCAAAGAGATGACTTCGGGAGGTACAACGGTACATGAAGGAGGGGTGGCTTGTAGCGGAAAGACGGAACAGAAAGTTGATTCCCCCCCTTCCTTCATGTTTCCAAAGTTATGCGGAGGAAAGCAAAGGTACAGTCAGTAGAAAGTAGCTTCCCCCGCTAGTGCACTCAAGGAATAAACATGGCATCTTTCGTGGACCTCCGGTTTCCATGTAAAGCAATGAGAACAGCACTTACAGCGGACCTAAAGGCAATAACATGTGTGTTGCCAGTTCCCCGGAGGTCTCAGCATGGTTTGACCATGGGTGTCAGGTGACAGTTCAAGAGATATGCAAAAGTTTGTTGTCGGACGAATTTAGCTATCTCTACAAACTGACCCCACATGCATTTGAGCGAGGTTAACGATGACGGAGTAAAGGCCCGAAGGCTATGATACAAGTTCTCGGAGAGTGTTCCCCCGGGGGGGTCTCAGAAGTTTAGAAAAAGTTCGGAGCGCAAGACAGCCGGAGCTGTCATTGAAAAGGTACCTATGGGTTGAGCGAATGCAACTCCCCCGACAAGGAGTAGGAACCATGCGAAAAACTGAGAACCAGCCGAAGTAACAAAAATACCCCCTGAAGTACGGACCTGAAGCACTCCCCCGCTTTCACGAATTTTCTACCTCAGTCACGGCTCTCACCTCGCACGTTCTCGCCCATGTGCTCGGGCCACGTGCTGTCGGCGCTGTCGTCTTTCCGAGCGCCACTTGAGCTTAGCCCAGATTTTCCAGGCGGGTTTCCAGCGCCCTTGATATACTTGTGGGTCTGCTGCCATTCCCCCCCAGACACGAGCTGTACGTTCCTGTGGCCATTCTGGAGTCACTGGCGCACTGGCACCTGAGGGCACGTCGAGGGTTTCCCCCGTGGTCGGCGGCAGGGGTGGCGTTACTGCCTCCACATCCCCCGCTTCGTCCCATAGAGCAAGCACCTCCTGAACTTGGGTTGTTGCCGTCAGGCTGTCCAGCATCACATTCCCCCAGCGCTCGTTGGCTTCTGTCCATAGCACGTCGGCACTGTACGGGTCGTACGCGAGGTTCATGATGAGTTTTCTGGGGTTTTTTCCCCGCTCCAGATACTGAGCCAAGAGTGTTTTTGCACGCATTCGGAGCCGTTCCATGTCTCGTGCTTCCTGCAGTTCCCGGGTCACCTGGTTCTCCTCGGCGTCCGTATATTCCCGGAGCAGGGCGCAGTCGAAGTAGCGGGACTCTCCCCCGTTGTCAGAGTGCAATCGCAGCAAGGGTCGCTGCAGCCAAGTGGTCTCAACCGGGATGTGTTTTTCAATAAGCTCGTGCCAAGAGCGTATATCCCCCTTTGGGATACCATCACACTGTATCTTCACGAGGTTCTCGGTCGTTCTGGCCACCCGTTCCCCCGATGGTGGAGGAGGAGGGTGTACCCCCGTCAGTCCATGCAGACGGCACCTTACGTCCTGTCGTACATGGCTTTTCCTCATTCCGGGCAAACACTTCCCTTTTCCCACTCTGCAAATCCTGCACACATAGTTTTCCCCCACCGGCTTCATGTCGTAGAGCACGATGTAGGCACACTTTGCGACCTCCCCCGTCTGGCCACAGTCACGATCGTGCAGGTGAAGGTGTCCCCTGGCCAGTGCAGAGGTTCTCAGGCAACGGCGTCAGGGGCGGTTTTGGGGCGATGCTCAGGAAAGACTCTTTCACTTCCCCCGCAGGCACGTGCACGCTGAAGATCTTGCGGTCACTCGGCCCCCCTCTTGGCTGTAGAGTATACAAACTCACCCGTCTTCTTTATGGCGGCTAGCCCCTCCGGAAACTAGCGTTACGTTCACAAGCACGGGAGGGTCCAGACTCTGGGGCACAGTCAGAGTCTTTCCCCCCACCGCACCCGCTTGAGTTGCTCGAAGAGCTCGATGAAGGAGTCGTCGATGAAGGCACCTTGAGCCAAAATGGCTTCTCTCTCTCTCTCTCTCTCTCTCTCTCTCTCTCTCTTTCTTCCTCCCACGAGATGACTGGGTTCCCCGCACTCCGTCACCAACGGGACGCCGCCGTCGGGCAACTGCTGGAAGAAGTCCTTCAGGTCGCAGCGGTCCACGAACAACTCCCCGTACTCGAGATGCAGCTTTTGCGTAACTGTCAGCATCGGGGTCCTGGAGGAAGAGCAGCTGGTAGACGTAGACGAATCGTTGACACTGCTGCTGCTGCTGTAGCTGCTATCAGTGCCCTCGTTGCTCGAAGCTCCGCTGCGGCTGGGATCCATTCGCCAAGTAGGCATTAGGGCTTAGGGTTTAGGGTTTAGGTTTTAGGGTTTATGGTTTAGGGTTTTAGGGTTTAGGGTTTAGCTAACCAATGGTTTTGGGGGTTTCCTGGGCTCTTTAGCTCCTTATTTAATAGGGATTATCATCATCCTTGGCTCCTTAGCTCCCATAATATCAATGGTTAGTTAGGGTTTAGTCGGCACCTCGGTTCCTGGCATATGCATAGTCCAGGTGTAAAAGGGTTTAGGGTTTAGGGCTATCAAGTCAGACTATAGGTCCTCAGGAGCGGTTTGTGCTGGATTGCTGCGACGGCTTCGGAGGATTAGCTCTGTCTGTGTCTGGATCACAGCGGTTTGTGGTGCTTTGCTGCGACGGCTTCGGAGGATTAGCTCTGTCTGTGTTTGGATCACAGCAGCGGTTTGTGGTTTGTGGTGGTTTGCTGCGACGGCTTCGGTGGACTAGCTCTGTCTGTGTCAAACTCCACTGACGTGTCTTGGCACTTAAGCCAGAACTCCTGCGAGCCACAGCATGCCACAGCCACTCCGCAAACAGAAGCTTTTCGAACTGGTGCAGAAGTGGTGGCAGAATGCACCGAGCACCCGGCTGAATTTGTCCGGGTCTGGCCTGAGCACACAAACGGGAGGAGCACACAAACGGCAACACAGAAAGACAAACTGCAAACTGAACTGCAGCACGCACCTCTTTTTCAAGACCACCAGGGTTTCCCCCAATTGCGTCCGCCTCGCCGGCGCTTCCTCCCCGTCTCCAACAAAACTTGTCGCCTGTTGGACAACGGGGGGCCAAAAGGGATGCCTTCTTCTTGAAGGCCATCCCCAAAAAAAGGGATGCCTTCTTCCTGAAGGCCATCCCCAAAAGCGATGCCTTCTTCAAGAAGGCCATCCCGCGGCACCTGCAGGTCCACTCACAAACAACATTATGATTGTATTGTATTTTCAGGGAGTGGGCTATGAAAAGTCTCTGGCGCCTCCTCCTGGTCCAAGCGGACCGGGGCCGGTGCGGCCCCATCTTCATCTTTCGAATCCTCCTCCGAGTCCTCAAGAGCATGATCTTATGATGATTTTGATGTGTTCCGGGCGTGGGCAATGACAAATCTCTGGGGCCTGCTTCGGCTCCAACAAGTTCGGGGCCGGTGCGGCCCCATCTTCATCTTTCGAATCCTCCTCCGAGTCCTCAAGAGCATGATCTTATGATGACTTTGATGTGTTCCGGGCGTGGGCAACGAAAATCTCTGGGGCCTGCTTCGGCTCCAACACGTTCGGGGCCGGTGCGGCCCCATCTTCATCTTTCGAATCCTCCTCCGAGTCCTCAAGAGCATGATCTTATGATGACTTTGATGTGTTCCGGGCGTGGGCAACGAAAAATCTCTGGGGCCTGCTTCGGCTCCAACACGTTCGGGGCCGGTGCGGCCCCATCTTCGTCTTTCAAAGGCTCCTCCGAGTCCTCAAGAGCATGATCTTATGATAATTTTGATATATTCCGGGCGTGGGCAACGAAAAATCTCTGGGGCCTGGTTCTGCTCCACCACGATCCGAGCCGCTGCGGGCTTTTCTTTGTCTTTCAAGGGGTCCTCATCATGATTATGCTGTGTTCGGGGCGTGGGCAACGACAAATCTCTGGGGCCTGCTTCTGCTCCAAGACGATCGGGGCCGCTGCCTTCTGCTCCAACACGTTCGGGACCGGTGCGGCCCCATCTTCATCTTTCAAATCCTCCTCCGAGTCCTCAAGAGCATGACGTTATGATAATTTGATGTGTTCCGGGCGTGGGCAACGAAAAAACTCTGGGGCCTGCTTCTGCTCCACCACGATCGGGGCCGCTGCGGGCTTTGCTTTGTCTTTCAAGGGCTCCTCATCAGGATTATGACGGGGTCGGGGCGTGGGCAACGACAAATCTCTGGGGCCTGCACCTGCTCCAAGACGATCGGGGCCGCTGCGGGCTTATCTTCGTCTTTCAAAGGCTCCTCCGAGTCCGGCTTGTCCTTGAAGAAGAGATATCATGAATATGATGTGTTTCGGGCTTGGGCAACGAAAAATCTCTGGGGCCTGCTTCTGCTCCAAGACGATCGGGGCCGCTGCAGGCTTTTCTTCGTTTTTCATAAGCTCCTCCGGGCCCGGCTTCTCCTGATTATGATGATTACAAGGCGTGGGCTACAAAACAACATCTCTGGGGCCTGCTGCTGCTCCAAGACGATCGAAACCGCTGCGGGTTTTTTTACATCTTGCAAAAGCTCCTCCGGGTCCAGCTTCTCCTGCGACAATGCGTGAGGAGCCGGGATGATGTGTTCAGGGCTCGGGCTCAAACATATGATCTGGGGCCTGGCCAACTTCCGGTTGCTCCTGCAAGAGAAACGGATATAATCAGAATGGGACGGAGGAGCAAACACTAGGCGAGCCCGCCTGACGATCCCCCGGGGGAAGTTTCCATGCCTCCAGGAGGGGCAGCTATGGGGCACGAATCAGTTCATGCTTGGGCGATCGCCTTCGTTAACTCCTCGATCTCGGGATCTGTGAACACGACGACCCCCGGGCTCGGCTCGGAAGGGAGCGGATCAAGGGTAGACCTCCGTGATCTCTTCCAGTCGTCTCCTGATGCCTCTACAGCCAGTAGCAGAATTCATTTAAAGGCAACATACCCAAGAATTAAGACCTTGTGACAAACGAGACAACCCTGGGCCTGTTCCTGGTCCATATCTGACGTCGGAGACAGAAACACTGGAGTCGGAGAGTGCCTCGAAGATCTCGGTGACGATACCTTGAATGGCGAGGCTTTGAGGACTTAATTTTATCAGAAAATTGAAGAACATTCGCCTCGTTCGGTGAATTCGCCGCGCTCGGGGCGATGCTGGTAGCGCTCTCTGTCTCCTTGGTGCTCCGGACTGCAAGACTGCCTAGCATAATTCACACGGCCTGGCCTCCTCTTGCCTCGATTCAGCAGCCTTCTTCTCAGCTGCCTGTCGGCGGGCGTGATCAAGGATGCTAATCATAGGTTTTCTCACGGCCTGGCCTCCTCTTGCCTCGATTCAGCAGCCTTCGCAGCTGCCTGTCGACGGGCGTGATCAAGGATGCAAATCATAGGTTTTCTCACGGCCTGGCCTCCTCTTGCCTCGATTCAGCAGCCTTCGCAGCTGCCTGTCGGCGGGCGTGATCAAGGTTGCTGGTCGGGAACAGAAGCATGCTCGCGACCCATGTTGAGATTCAAACCAACCTCCTCCTCCAGAACCTCCTTGGCGATTCGAAACAAGCATTTCAGGTCCTGTCAGGGCTTGAAAAGATGATGCCACTCGGTATTTGCAATCAGGCGCACCAATCCCACCTCGTCTGCCATGTTCGAAATGGCCAGGGATGACGACTTCGACCGGCGGTCTTCGCTTGCTGCTTTGTTTCTCTTGCTTCTCGAGGACCTTTCCCGAGAAGCTGTTTTGCTTCTGTTGCTTCTCGTGGACTTTTTGGGAGAAGCTTCTTTTCTTGACTTGGATCTTCTTTTCTTTCTGCTTCTCCTTGAAGAGCTGGTGCTGCTGCTCCTGCGGCGGCGGTAGCTATTTCTGCTCGTCGTGCTCGAGGTCGAGCTCGCTTTTCGTCGGCTTTTCGTTTTTTTTCTCCTCTTGCTCTTGCTGCTGCTGCTGTCTCTGCGGCGGCCGCGGCGGGCGTTCTTGTCCTTGCGCTTCGACTTCGACCGGCGCCTTTTTTTCGCCATGGCTCAGTAAAAGTCCTTGTGCGACATGCCTGAGTATGGTGCAGTCTAGGTCACTTACACTAGCCCAACATCAGCAAAAGGATTTGAAAATCTTGTGCGACATGCTGAGTATGGTGCAGTCTAGGTCACTTTACACTAGCCAAACATCAGCAAAAGGCTTTGAAAGTCTTGCGCGAAATGCTGAGTGTGGTGCAGTCTAGCCCGACAACACGGGCTGCAGGAACCCTCAGCCTTCCTTGAAAACAACTTGCACAAAAACACTGTCTTGTGTCATGCATGAAACTCAAGGCAAGGCCAAGCGTTGCAAAGCACTGCAAGTTGAGTTCCACGCCAAGCCAAAGCACGAAGAGCACGACTGTGATTTGCCACTTCCTTCAGATTCAGATACTAGCAGACTAGCACTCAAGGCCCCAAGCATGCCATCATGATACAGTCCTGCGCTGCGAGGCGGTCCGCGGCTGCAGGTGCCGAGCAGGGCTGCCGCTTCTAGATAAGGTGCTTTGTTTTTTCATGTTTTGTCTCTCCGTCTTTGTCTCTCTGTCTCTGCTTCTCTCTCTCTCTCTCTCTCTCTCTGTCCCCCCGCCTTGATGAGAATCGAGAAGCGGCAGCCTTGCCGCTGGCGGCTCGTTCCGCCAAACTAAACCACAGTCTGTCTCTCTCTCTCTCTCTCCCCCCCTCTCTCTCCCCCCCTCTCTCCCCCTCCCTCTCTCCCTCTCTCTCTCTCTCTCTCTCTCTCTCTCTCTCTCTCTCTCTCTCCTCTCTCTCTCTCTACTCCTCTCTCTCTCTCTCTCCTCTCTCTCGTCTCTCTCTCTCTCTCTCTCTCTCTCTCTCTCTCTCTCTCTCTCTCTCTCTTTTTTCTCTCTCCTCTCGCTCTCTCTCTCTCTCTCTCCATCTCTCTCTCTCTCTTGCTCTCTTCTCTCTCCTCTCCTCTCTCTCTCTCTCTCTCTCTCTCTCCTCTCTCTCTCTCTCTCTCTCTCTCTCTCTCTCCCTCTCTCTCCCCTCTCTCTCTCTCTCTCTCTCTCTCTCTCTCTCTCTCTCTCTCTCTCTCTCTCTCTCTCTCTCTCTCTCTCTCTCTCTCTCTCTCTCTCTCCTCTCTCTCTCTCTCTCTCTCTCTCTCTCTCTCTCTCTCTCTCTCTCTCTCTCTCTCTCTCTCTCTCTCTCTCTCTCTCTCTCTCTCTCCAATTGAGCCGAACCCCATGTATTAACTATCCTGAGTTATTTGTTTCCAATGCTGGCGTGTCAAAGTATATACTGCAGAGGTACCCGCATCTGGCGGCGGCTGCTCGACGTAGGAAGGGGCCTTCAAAGGAGATGGGTTAGTAGAACAGAAGGTGCCAACAGGCATTCTTCATTCAATCATATCGAATCAGGAACCTGAGTCTCGCCGGGCACTGGCAATGCTACAAGCACCTACACCCGACCCAGGCCCAGCAAATGATCCGATGATCAAGTTCGCTCCGCTACCAGTCAAGAAACGGATCATAAGCCAGGCCAAAACCCAGAACGGCTCATAACTTGACAGTTTTCAACACCTGTTTTCATGCATATGCAGACTCCCGGTTACTTTTCGTTGGACTCCCGGTTACCACCGGCCGGCCCTTCAACAAGTTTCATGATATGTTTGTCAGCTTTCTGAATGCAAAGCAGATCCTGGCGGGCCAAAGTGTGTTTGCGCTTCAAGAAGTGCAAGCTGTCGCCTTCGCGAACAAGCCACTCAAGAGTGCACTTGTACTTTGACTCTATGATCTGCGCATGCGTGGGGGATTGATCTCGACTTGGTTGCTGCTCTCCCCACCAGAGCTGTAATGGATATAGGTGTGGCTGGCTAGCACTCTCCACAGACTGGACCCTGTCTCTCCCTCTTACTCCCACACACGTACGATCCTATGCAGGCAGAACCGGCGGCCGTTCCTTTTGCACTCACTGCCGGCGGCGGTTCGTCTGTGCAACGGGATAGCTCTGATTGCTCAGGATAGAAGACACATATAGCACTTAGCTATGGGCATTGACTTGAGCCAAACGTTGCGTTGGCGGTCACATAGAAAGGTAAAGACGAGGGATGCGTAGCATGCCCCCTAGAGTCGAGGGACGCGTAGCGTGCCCCCTTCTCTTGCACTTTACACGGTCTTGCTCACAGCTCTTATAGTGACACCTTAGAACATGACAAGGCATCGCAGTCCGTTCGCACCCCCCATGAGTTGCGTCTCTGACGCTGCTCACCCGGAAGATGGCACGATAGGACAGAAGAAAATTCCGCCGCAACGTTGACATTTGAAAATCAGAGCTTTGTATCCCAATTAGAAACGTTGTGACACTCATCTACGTCAGTAACGATCCCCTGAAATGACAAACGAATCAGGCGTCACCGAAGAAAGAAGCATTCGCGATGGCATTCCACAGGCGAAGCTCAGAGGTCACGAACTGATAGGCGAGGAAGATCAGGCGTTGTCTCGCCACCATCTTCGCGTTGACGTAGGATCGCGTTCCCAGGGCCGGAGGTTCTCCTCTGGATATGGGTTCCTTGGCTTTCCCTTGTCCTTGCCTTTGTTTCGGCCTTTGGCGGCGATGTAGTCGTGGTAGGAATTGGAGTTCCAGCCACCATGTTGCTCGCCTCCGGTTCTTCCACGCCCTTTTGAAGGTCCCTTGGATGAAGAAGCGCTTTCACGTTCCTCCGTAGTGACCGGCGTGTCCAGAATGGAAGTACCACCTGGAGGAAGATAATCAGCGGCCGAAATGTGGTGTAGAGCCTCTGTACGCCTTGTCGTCGGGTTTTGCTGTCTCTCATTCTTGGATCTGTTCAATCTGTCCATAAAGTGCGCGGGCATTTGGATGCTGTGATCCACTAGCAAGGCGATAGTCTGGACTGACTGATCAGAATGAGTTAGCAGAATGCCGACAGGGTCGATGTACAAGAAGTCCACTGGTCCAGTTGGCGTTGGTCGTAGCACCGAGAATTGTTGGTGTCCCGTCACCATTGGGATCACCTCGCATAGGACGTTCAGGCAACAAAAGTGCATAGCCTTTACATCTTCATCCCTGTCGCTCTTCAAGTAAGTAGTAGGGTTGAAGTTGTCCCTGCCAATTACCATCATGTTGGCTCCCCGTACAAGTAAAGAAAGCATCTGGTTCGTCCGGAAGCGCTTCAAGGTGTAAGTCCCGTTGGGATCATACTGTTTGAGGTTCTCAGGCTCCTTTGCAAAGCGAATGATCTCCTCATCAGTCACGTCCCTGCTGACACCTGTTTCCTTATCCACTGCTGCCAAAGATCCCCACTTTCCAAGCACATCATAGCGTTGGCCAAGCGCGAAACTTTCCCTCATCTGAAACAACGGCATAGTCGCCCACTTTGCGAATCCTGACCAAGCCTTGTAGATGGATCTGCATACCACGTATGCCATGTACGACAGAGCGGTCATGTTAGCGTCAATGCAATGGGCATTTCGCTTTCCAGAATAGTAAGATGGCTGCATGGCGGTACGTGCAAGTTGTAGTTCAGGATCGATGTTCAAAGACTGGCCGGTAATGAAGACGGGACGACGTTCCTGTGCGATTGCTTCCGGAACTGCGTCATCAAAGTCCTCTTCAGGCTCAACGTCCATTTCTTCATCAGGTTCCTGTTCTGGATCGTCTTCCGCGACGACAGATGGTTCTGGGATTTCTTCAGGTTCCGCAACGGTCTCTACCTCCATGGCTTCCTGCTCCTCTTCGGGCGCCTCAGGCACTGCGGCTGCTGCGGCTTCCATTGTCTGAGCAATGAAGTCACTGGGGATCTCCGTAGGAGTCTCCCGTTGTGGTGAACCTTGGTAATATCCACTCGAAACGAACTGTGACCAGCAAGACGTGCATCGGGAGAAACATGCTGGAACAATGTTATAGCATGCCGGGCATACCCTCATTCTCCGTCCATCCTCGTCTCTGCGTAGGTCTTCGGGTCGCCAATTCTTGATGACAAACTTGATTCCTTTGTCCATGTAGTGATGCCGAACCGTGTTCTCCCTGTGGGACTCCAGGACAGTCGTGAGGTCACGAATGATCTGCTCCTTGCTTGTGTCGTGGGGTCCAGGGGGCATCTCGCAAAGCAATTCCATGATCTTGCTTGGCGTTCGGTATCTCTCGAACTCAGGAAGCAACGGTGATGCATTGTAGTCCAACACCAGCTCTTTCTCCAATCTTTCATCGTAGATCTTTTCCACCAGAGCGAAAGAGTGTGTATCTCGAGGATCAGGGACGCAAAACCATACCTCCTTGACGAAATGGAAAGGTATAGTTCGACCAACGATCATGATGCCGCTGTCTGTGATACGTCCATCTTCTCGTGCAAGATCTTGCGATGGGACATGAAGTACCGCCAGTGGCATGTGCTTGGCGTCTCGTCCATGTACTCGCATCTTGGTCGTTGCGTTCCGGTGATCGAACGGCGCAAACACCCCCCAATAGCTGTGGAGTCTGCCACATTGGTTGCCTCGGAATTGGCGCCTATGGTCGAAGTCCCCGTCGGGGTCCTCCGAACCAGGCATGATGCCTTGCGTGACAATGGAATCCAAGTTGCGGCATGCCGTAGCGTGGAACGCACCTCTAAGACGTTGCAAGAGGGTCATAGATGGAGATATTGCGAACCTGTTCTTGTCCAACTGAAGCAAGTTGTTCTGGGGATCTGAATGCGCAGAGTGACCGCTCGTAGCCCGAACTGCCCATGGCTTCACCCAGCCGTTGCATAGGTTCAGGTACCTCTGTCCATGCCGGCAATGGTCGTTGTTCTGGATCTCCGTGATCTGGTCCCGAACTGATACCAACATGTTCGAACCTGCTGATCCAAGAACTTCCGTGCCGGGGTCCTTCACTCTCACACCCAGGAACTGCAACCGAATCTTGGCCTTGTTGCGTTTCGTGGCTGCAATCATGTCCCCCTGGAACAATAGCTGAAGTCTTTCATTGTACACTCTCTTCTTCTGTTGATCATCGGTCCTTGAGACCCCTTCGGTGATGCGTCTGCTTTCATGGGTCCATAGTGGCTCATGCCTCACAAAGTCTTCGATCATCACCCATCCTCCTTCATCACATTTGATGACACTGTTGAATGCCACCTGGCACCTGTTGTCAAGCCATTCCGAGCCTGGGCGCCTGGCGATTCTGTGGCGCAGGTCAGATTGGATGCATGATAGCGCCCAATCCGCGTTCAGTCTGCGCTGACGGGTGATGTCGCGAAGGACAACTTCGTTCACGAGGTCCCATCGATTGTTGATGAAGCTTGCACCCTTGGTTGGGATCAGGTCGAGAATTCCACACCGGATTGGCCTTCCGCCGCCGATGGATTCATAGCCTGGATTGGTGTAGCTGTTAGTGTTCTCGTCGTACACATAGCTAGGACGGTCTCCTCGTTGAGGTAGGCGTCGATCGCGATGGTCCGAAAGCTGCTCAATGATGTCCACCACTCGCTGGCTATTCTCTGGTCCCGATTCCTGCAGTGGTACTCCACAAGCATCATTTAGGCCCCGACGATTTTCCACATCCGTGCAGAGATTGTGTTTGTTCTCATAACGGATCAAGACCACATCACCCCGAACGGCTTCGCCTCCGCGTCGCGGTCGGGCTTTGGCCTTGGGTCGTCGGTCCGAGGATGCAACACTCACATGATCTGTGGTGTCAACGTCCATTGGTTCAGCCTCTTGTGAAGGTACTCGACGTGGATATCGAAGAAGACTTTCCTTGATGATTTGGACGCTTCGAAGCACCAGGTCCCGAGTTGCAGCATTCTCTGTGCAATTTGACAGAGTGTGTAGGTCACTGCCACAAGCAACACAAAATGTGATGCGATCGCTTCCGACTGACATCTCGCCCTGAGCGAGTACGCCAACATATTCCTGAAGCTGCGTGACAACTCCTTCACGAATTGCATGTCTGGGATCAGGGCCTTCTGCACTTTGCTCTTCTTCGGGTTGTGCATCCACATCCACATCTTGTGCAGGTATTGGTGGAGCAACTGAGAACCCTGGATCGTCCGTGACGTTGTCAGCGGCCTGTGTCTCGTCGGTTCTCGTAATTTCTACAGGGTAGATATCACCATCGACGATCACTGTGAAATCAATCACGAGGTCAGCGGACATGTTGTTGACGATCTCAGCGACTGCTTCATTCTTCTTGGGCGGTGTCCTTTTGCGCGGGGAGTCAACCGTGATCAGCTCGATGGCTTCGGCCGACGCGTATCGGAAGAATGACCTTTCGATCCCTCTTGCACACGCATTTGCTCCCTCAAGGCCACCCCAATTCATGAAATGACTTGGGTGTCTCATTGCAATCGTAAGAAGCCCGAGCGCCAGCTCCACTGTGTCACCTAGGAGCTCTTCCTTGGGCAAGACTGACCCTCGGTAGCATTCTTGGCGCTCTTCTGGAGTCAAAAGCATCCTCATGAAACCAGCATAAGCGCAGTTCCCGGCGTCGTAGTAGCAGATGTAGCATGTCTTGCCTTCGGAGTCGTACCCTCTGTCCCACGCCAACTGTTTGGCCTTTCCCCATGCCGCGTACTCGATGGCCTGACTGGCTGTGATTCGGAGGCCACCGTAGTGAGAAACCGTCTTGCCGATGTCTTCATAGACCATCTCTGCACAAACTTTGAGGAACTCCTTGATGTCCACACGAGGATCCACAAATTGAAGCCTCAGGTCATAAAGGTGCTTTGCGCAAGCCAAGGTGTACTTCTGGGACGCGATCAAGTCATTGAAGGAGCTGATTTGATGCTGCATCTTCAAAGCTGAAGTATGCGCGCACCCAATGCAGTGCCCAGGATACCCGTTTCCGGTGGGTTTGAAGAGGGCTTGGGCGTAGCACTCAGCCAACTTCATTCCTTCACATCCTTGGCAGTAGAACGTTCTCCCTTTGACATAACCAGTGTTCGGGGTCGCATAGGTGTCGATCCTGAACCAGTAGTGCCGGTTGTCGTAATAGGCCTCGGGAACGGTCATGGCGATGTCAAAATCCTGCCAGGTGACTGTGGACGACTCAGCGACCGTGTCACCCTGGGCACCCGACCTGATCTGTTGCTTCTGTTCCCCCGTAAACCATGTCTGCGAGATCTTGGTGGTCGTCTTGACTTCACTCTTGTCCTCCCAAATCTCGACAAGCGACGGGTGAGCGACTAAGTCGGTTCTGACTGTCTCGTCCCATGAGCGAACTTTCGATGCCTCAACAAAGCACGTAGATACCATCTTCTCGCAAAACAGCTGCTTCTCATAGATAGCTAGGCCCAATTTGAACCTGACCCGATTGTCCGGTGGTGGTACCTTCTCGACTGACAAAGTGTGCACGCCGGACGACGCATGTTTCGCCTGACTGTACATTCTTGACCAAAACGAAGATCCATGAATCACCACACATGCTCGGGCCCGCAACTCCAGTTCAATATACATTCCCAGCGCGTGGAAACCGTTGAACATAGAAGCTTTCTGTCGAAGGTAATTGCTGGCTGATCCTACGAACCGTAAGTCGTGGTTGATGTTGACAATTGGAGGGCGCGTGGTACGCTTCCCTGCCGCAATGATGGGGTCAACGTACGTGGCTTTGAGCTGCCGCTGCAAATCAGCACGAATCGCTGCTCCGTCTCCGACCTCACTCATCGGAAATGATATGTTCTCGATGAGGATCGCTTGGAGAGACAGATGGTAGTGCAATGTGACGGTTGCAAGCTGCTCCTCAGTCAAGCCATCCAATGTCTCATTCACAGATTCCAACGATCCCTTCGTGACTTGGAAGTTGTAGTTGGCACCTGCGGTGATCGACGGGCTCACAGTGTAGATCTCACTCCATCCATGCATGACGAGATTCTCCCTCACTGTATGCGATGACCCCCTGGTCCTTGCGACCATGTCAAAGTCTTGGACGAGGATCGTGCATTGAGAGCGCATAGTCGCGGCATCAGGCTTGCCACCCATACCCAAACTATTGCGAAATCCGTTCAGCGTGTTCATGGTGTTGATCCTTGCTTCTGCCGGAATTTCATCGTTGTCGACAAGGTCGCTGTCTGCCTCGATCATCACTGCAGAGGTAAGCATTGGAGGAGAAGGAAGATGCACACACGACACCAATGCCAATGCATGGTACAGCCGCGAATACATCCGTAACCACATCTTCGTGCTCAGCTTCACGTAGACCTTCAGGTTGAGACCCTTGTCGTCACTTTGAGAGACGGAACGAATCCTTGCCAAGTAGGTCACCAGTCTTCTGACGTAATGCTGAATCGGTGTGGTCCACACGTCGTGGTTGGCCACGAACTTTGGCGTCTCATCAATGGTAGGTGGGTACTCGTCTTGATCACGGGTCGTCGCCAGCAAGCTCGAGCGACAGCCCTTTTCATCGATGTTGACGTAATGGTACCAACTTTCCTGAGCGCCAGCGGGGATTGGAGCTTCCTCCCATGTCGGTTGCGATGGTTCCTCTTCCGGTTGCGAAGTCGGTGGGTGTGGAGGAGGTGCCGCAGAAGATGATGACGCCGATGCCGTTGCCTCGTCCGTCCTTGCCCTCTTTGGTCCGTGGCTAGGGGTGGCTCGAGGCTCAGCAGCGGATCCTTGCGATTGTCCCGGCGTTCTTCCATGCTCAGGGTGCACAATTCCTTCCGGTTCGAGGTTGCTTGCCGTAGGCATCGCAACTCTCCCCGTTGAGTATACCCAGCTAGGATGCCGTTGAAGATTGGGCGGAAATAGGCCATCATCTTGTAGAAGCGGTCTTGGTGCCTCCATCTGTTGGAATTCTGCTTCCCATATGCTCAGCGTGGCGCGTTTGGTAGAGCAGTCGACCACATATCCAGATTCAACTCCGCATTGATTCCAGGTGTAGCTACGGAACGCATCCGGCAATTGGAAGCCGTTCCTTTCTTGATCTGCACATACAGCATCCACGTGGTGCTTGAGGAAAGAGTACGTGGTGTAGTCGGAATCAGGGAGCACATCATTGGACCATCTGTAATGCGGGTGTCCAGTGTCTGGATCAACCCATGATACGTAGGAATGAAGCACGTGGAGACAAACACTGAACGCCTGGAGCGAGTTCATCGCAAAGGCGAGCGGGTGTCCCATGCCTTGAGGCATTGTGCGCATCATCATGGCCAGCTGGTGAACGTTGAGTGGCGTGGCGCCATCGTTGTTCGCAGCACATTCCTGGTTGTAGGTCCGTAGTCCATATCCAGTGGGTTTCGCGAACATGTACATCAGCTTGCACACCCTACATAACGTAGGCTCCGCCAACAGGTCTGATTGGTCAGGTGCTCTACCCGACATTGGCAACTTGTGGTAGTAGTCCTGAGTCACCGTATACCATTGTTGGATTCTCGTGTCTGTCACAGTCTGGTAGGGCGTCTCCACGGAGTTGATGAGAACAGCGAGGTTGTAGTAGCCGTCCGCAGTGACGATGTTCCTTGTTGCAGTGTTCAAGTCGAACCGAACTTGCTTTCGTTCTTGTTCCAGTTCAACCACAGCCAATTTTGCATCATCGCGGATCACTTCCTCATCCACCATGAACCTGGTGATGGCATTGTACTTCCCCTAGTGGTCAGCAACAATGTGTTTGAGACCTCCACCAAACTTAGTGACCATGGCGAGTATCTCCCCATAGGGTTTGTCCATGTACTCCTCAGGGGCAGCAAATAAGCAAGCTTTGAGGATTTCTCGGACTCGAATGGAAAGATCCCCTCCTGGCGACAGATTTGAACACGTGAACAGCAAGACCAACGGAGGTGCTTTGAACGCTGCCCATGTGCGAATGAGATCATTGTCGACCACTTTGTCTTTCGTAATCTTCGGCGGGAGCGAAACGCTCTGCGACGAATCCCCAGAATACATCTCCAGGAACTTGTGGAACTTCAGAAACGTTCGCATCATCCCACCAGACGGGAAATCTTCTTCGTGGTCCACTCCTTCGAAGGCCAGCTCGTAGGCATTGTAGCTTTCAGCCATGGCTCGGGTTTCGGTCCTTCCTCCGTAGGAGGGAAGTCCCTACACCCTACTCGACTTCACGGTTCCGGGTTCTCCGTAAGAGGCAACCTTCCCCGATCCGTCTGGTCAGACCTTAGTTGTTCCTTAGTTGGGGCTGTCTAATAGCCCCTTCATCAGCGTCTACACACTGATGTTGCTGCCATGCAGTGTCCTCAGATTCATGTGCAACATGACTGACACTGACATGAGCTCGAACAAGGCTGCGAACATTCCTCGCAATTGACCGCCATGAAACATCAATGCGCTGCAACAAACTGCTCTTCGAGTCATGGTCCAAGCAATCATTCGGTCTCATCACCAAACGGTCCGCTTCAGGCATGTTAGAGAACATGATCCTGCGTCCACCACCATCGCCATCAGCACCAACATGATCATCAACCTTAACCTTCGTCACCATGCCACTTGAAACAAGAGCATGCAACTCTGGCCAAGACCAACATGAGCATGAAGAAGGCATGTCAAGCGAAAAATAGACGTCGGAAAATTCCGCACACTTCTTCAGCAGGCGTTTGAGAGATTTCAAGACACTTCTGAAAACCTTGTACTTCCCACCAGAACGTTTTTCACCCCCCCACGCAAGCCCCTTCACTACTTCCAGGACCAGCACCTGATCGCAAAAGCGATGCCACGAATAGCACTGGTGTGCGCAGGTCGTTCCGGCACGCATCCTTCATGGTACCGATAAGGCTATCCTCATCGGCCTTGGAGCTGATCAGCTCCTTGCAAGTTATGCGAGAGCAACCCTTAGTGGACTTAGGTACGGCGTAGCCGTTACCCAAGCCACAGAGGTCAACAATCATGCGGTCTGGCTTCCGTCCACCAGACTTCGACGGCATGGCTACCAATCTCCCATCGCCAGTTGCCTGAAATTTCAAGGCTTTAAGCAATCTTCTGGAGATTTGGCTAGTCAACTCGCATTTATCAGATCGATCCTGAGCGTCCGAATCAGTCATGTGCAAATGTTTGGACGAGCACACATCAGACGACTTAGGATGCAACGCGACGTTTGCGGCAATGTACTCCCATTCGTCCTTGCAGTAGCCGAGCTCAACGGCGGTTCCAGGAGACACAGGATCCCGAAAGGTATAACGCTGCCCGTGAGTGCATCCTTGGATCTTGATGCTCTTCCACATGCCATCTTCCTGAAGTCCCTTGTACTGCTTGGTTTCCTGGACTGGTACTCGAGGA